>CAKAOI010051025.1:0-22836 GCA_916701655.1 Sebastiscus albofasciatus
TAGTGTGAGAAAATATAGACTAGTTCCCGCAAGACAGAGGGTAAAATGTGCGGGAATGTGGGAGCAGACAGGTGTCGGTGCTTGAAATGTAACAACCTCATGCGGGAACAGCAGGAGCAGAAAGACAAAACTCACACACATATAGAAACAAACACACACACACTTACAGCAAGCTCAGGTAAGAGGATGACAGAGTGTAGGTACTGTACACAGCACCTACAATTTCCACACATTTATCTCTCTAAATGTGTCTAAGCCTCAACAAGGGGCGTAGGGGAGTAGAAGTGATTGAGGTCCAACTGATGATCAGCAAGTCGTCTTCACCACCTCTAGATGACGTAATGCATTGAGTTGCTGCCATGTGATTGGCTGATTAGCTATTTGTGTTAACAAGCAATTGAACAGGTGTGCCTAATAAAGTGGCCGGTGAGTGTAGTGTGAGAAAATATAGACTAGTTCCCGCAAGACAGAGGGTAAAATGTGCGGGAATGTGGGAGCAGGTGAGTGTATAAAATGGACAGTAATTATTATATTTGCTTAGCTGTAAAATAAAACCAGTGATGAGTTTGAATAGAAATACTGCTCCATGGTGCTACTAGAGGTCTAAAACTCCACAGGGATCCTCACAGACGGTTTTATACATGCAGCCCTGATGGGAGGATCTGGATCTGGACTGAGTGATGAAGGGGGTCTGATGAGGATCTGGACTGAGTGATGAAGAGGGGTGTGATGAGGATCTGGACTGAGTGATGAAGGGGGTCTGATCAGGATCTGGACTGAGTGATGAAGAGGGTTGTGATGAGGCTGCTTTTCTGATTTTTAGAGCTCAGGATGGTCTGGGTGGTTACGAAAGTCTGAAATATATTTTTTTACAGTGATGTTTGTTATAAAATGTTTCAGAACTCTGACCTAAACTGAATTATTTCCAGTCCAGGTTGTGTTTAATGATTAATCGCGATTAATCGCAAATAAATCTCAAATTTTTTATCTGTTCAAAATGTACCTTAAAGGGAAATTTGTCAAGTATTTAATCCTCTTATCAACATGGGAGTGGACAAATATGCTGCTTTAATGTATGATGCAAATGTATGTATATATTTATCATTGGAAATCAATTAACAACACAAAACAATGACAGACATTGTCCAGAAACCCTCACAGGTACTGCATTTAGCATAAAACAATATACTCCAATCATTACATGTCAAACTGCAGCCCAACAGGCAACAACAGCTGTCAGTGTGTCAGTGTGCTGACTTGATTATGACTTACCCCAAACTGCATGTGATGATCATAAAGTGGGCATGTCTGTAAAGGGGAGACTCGTGGGTACCCAGAGAACCCATTCACATTCACTGATCTGGAGGTCAGAGGTCAAGGGACCCCTTTGAAATTGGACATGACAGTTTTTCCTCGCCAAAATTTAGCCTAACTTTGGAGTTATTTAGCCTTCTTCCCGACATGTTTGGTACCGATGGATTCTTTAGGTTTTCTAGTTTCATATAATGCCAGTATCTTCACTCTAGCTTTAAAACTGAGGTGCTGCAACCTAAAAATCACAAGTTGCGTTTAATGCATTAAAGAAATTAGTGGCATTAAAACTAATTTGCATTAACGCATTATTAATACGTAAACTTTGACAGCGCTTATTGTTATATACAGCGGTGAAGTGCTGAAGAAAATGTGATATAAATGTCAATAAATTTGTGCACTTGGTCAATAACTGTTGTCCGTATTGTCCCAACTGGTTTTCTTTGATATCTTTCATACTTTAACTGGTGCATTCTGTCTTAAAAAGTCTTCATTTGAATTTAATGCTCTCTGCAGAAACTCTGTTTACTTTGCAAAGTTCACAGAACACATCATTTTGAAATGAAATATGCTCATTTGTATTTACACCTTTCATATCTCTAGTATTTAGAGGTTCATCTTTATCTTGTCAAATGTCACGACTGGTTTAAATTATCATCATTTGTTTCTTCGGAGTAGGTGTCACCGTTTCCCGGTGGAGAATATGTCATTTTGAAACACACACAGTTATGAATAGTGTAGCTTTTATGACAGCGTTTGTTTCAGGGAAAACACTTGTCGTCTTAAATCTAAAAGCTCGAGGGCTGAGGGGGAGACGCTGAGATGTTTAGGGCTGCAGCCTGAGAACATGATTCATAGAAATATGAGTTGCAACCGCAATAATTTAGAGTTTAGAAGCTCACTGGTGTGATTGTAGAGACTGAAAATACAACATCATGGTTTACCTTCACAAAATGTATCTATACTGATTTAATAAAATGCATATTTGTGTGAAAATACAGGAAATTAATGTCTGTTTTATTCCGACTGGGTGGATGTTGCCTCAGTGTTCTCATTTTATATTTAATTTCTACAGTACCGTCTCGTACCGTACCGTATCGTACCATATCGTACCGTATCGTACAGCACCGTCTCGTACCATACCGTGTCGTACAGTACTGTCTCGTACCGTACCGTATCGTACCATACCGTACCGTGTCGTACAGTACCGTCTCGTACCGTACCGTATCGTACAGTACCGTCTCATACCATACCTTACCGTACCGTCTCGTACCATACCGTACCGTACCATATCGTACAGTACCGTCTCGTATAGTATTGTACCGTTTGGTCTGGTCTGTTCCGGTCTGTATTGTGCCGTCTGGTCTGGTCCGTCTCGTCTCGTCTCTGTAGGCTGTAGGCCGTCTGTACTATGTGGTTCAGGTAAAACAAGACTTTTCTGTGTGTAATCTTCCAGGTACTGACGACACCATGGACAACGCTTCACAGGATCTGTTTGGTCCAGGAAGTGAGGCGTACAGCGCAGACCTTCAACCAGGCTCAGAGACTCCTGAACTCTTGCCTGAACTCCTGCAGCAGGACACCCAACCTGCCATCACGTTCCCTCAGCCGCCTCTTTCCTCCAGTCCTCGTGGGAAAGCCATGCTCGCTCACGGGCAGTTCCTCCAGTCGCTGTGCTCCCTCCACCGAGTAGAGGGGAACAACAGAGGCCTGGAGTCACTGTGGTTCAGCCCTGACGGGGGTGCGGGGTCAGAGTTGGTGGAGTCTGTGTGCCAGCTCCTGGACTCTGTGGTGGCGGCGTGCAGGGACCCCCCTCCGCTGGGACCCGGTGAGCCGGTCCTGCAGGCCTGCCAGGTGGCGGCCCGAGCGATGGACCTGTTCTGCTCTCAGAGGCTGCCGTCGGTAGAGTTCAAGAGACGGGTGGAGGAGTCGCTGAGGGAGCTGACGGAGCTGCTGCTGCACAACGATCAGCTCAGCAGGGTGAGTAATAAAACCCTCGGGGAGGGAAGGTTTCCATTCACACAGTATTACCTCCAGTTAGAGCAGTTCAATTAAAGATATAGAAACATGCAAACTAACGTTGCTGCATTAGTTACAACTCATCAGGGCTGAGACGATACGCCTATCTGCCCATTCTATACTGTCACGGTACTTAGATGCCCATTCTATATGTATTGCGATTTTTGTGACACTAGACCACCATGGGTAAAAGTTGAATCATACACTTCTAGGGAGTTTTCTATTGAAAATCTCTAAATGAATCCAGTAAAAATGTTTGATTTTCAGCATGTATGTAGTCAGAGATGTCCTGAAGTCAAATATATCAGTCATTGTCAGGAGTTATTTATTATCCAGCAACCCAAAAATCAAAGAATAAAGACATTTCTGTCACAAATTAGTGGGATTTTCTTTTTAATTTACAAGTGACATGTAATGTTTTATACTTCTGGTGAATATAATAAATCAATCTGATTTCCATAGATGTATTTAGTGTATGCAGTTCCCTTTGTCAACAATTTATTTTTAAAACTGAATGTAGTCCCACGTGTCTACTTCCTCTAACTTCTCCAAGGTGGTCTCTAGCTCTCCCGTCAGCTCCGTTCTCTTTATCCATCCATGGTCAGCTCCATCGGGACCGTTTCAATGCAGAGAACATAAATGTCAGTATCTGGGTGCTCTACAGTCGTAGCATTGGCACATTTGACCACGGAGACGAGAGAAGACGGCCGGCTTGACCTCAACTTTACCGCGAGTCGATAACGTTTCCTGTCCGTGACAGAGTTAGCATGCAGCTTTAGCTCTGCTCTGTCTAGCTCTGCTTTTCTTGTCAATGTGTGAAACCCTAAGTGTTTCCATCCTTTACTGGATGTGTAGTGTTTACCACGCTGGATTTAACATGAGAGGGTGCAGGTCGTATCCACGACGACCCTCCAACGTTTTAGACTTTCTGAGGTTTGTTTTGGTTGACGGATACGGAACGGATATGATGTCACGTTGTTCAGACTACAACAATAAAAGCGGTAACTTCCTTCTACCTCCACAGAGACTCAGATGAAGCAAATATATCGATTCTGACATTAAAAATTGATTTCAAAATCGTAAAAAAGAAATTCCAATGCATAGGTGAATCAATTTTTTTTTTCTCCCACCCCTAAAAATAATAATGATTATATAATATATGTACATATTCATTGAAAATCCAGTTTCTTCAACATTTTCCTACACATGCCATCACTTGTGGCGTTGTAACTACGGAAGTTCTTTTAATGTGCTTAACTTAATGTATATATATTTATCCTTTCATATGAAACATCTCAGTCAGCTCCTGTACTTTAAAGGTGTTTTAAAAAGATTTCATCACTCACACAGACAATAGTGTCTGTGGCATGACAGTTACAAACTTTTCTACTTTTCTGGTAGAGTAAGAGTAATATTTAGAAGAGTGAACTAGTATACAAGGTAAAACTTACACTAAGTAAAAACTAAAGAGATAAAGCATGGACAGATTAAATCAGAGTGATCGTTCTCAGCATGCTGTAGGTGCAGATTATTAAAATATTAAATTAAATATTCAAATAAACCTGACATGTTGGAAAGAGAAAAGCATAATGTACATGAGATTCAGGCTGCAGAGGCTGGTTTTTGATTGACAGTGGGATTATTATTATTATCAGGGACCTTCTGTCTTTACTCTACAGATTAAAGATGCAGCAGATTAAATCTCCATATTGTTAGCTGTTCTTTTTCTCACTACTGGACATCCCTCGGGTGATATTAGTCCTTTACAAATAGGGCTTAAGGTCCTTACATGACAGCCACAGTAGTTGGAGTACATTAGCTTCAACCCCAAAACAAGTTTTAATACGCCCCAATTTCCCCCGGGCATCATTAAAGATTCATGATATTTTATTTCACCACAGCAAGACAGGATTATTGGTGTTTGTGTAGAGACGTGTTGTGTTGACTCAGCTTAATGTATTCAGCTGCTGCAGCTGGTGAGCTTGTAGGCAAAATGTGAGAATTGATCATTCGTCCTCTGAAAAGCAAATAGAGTTTGATCAGAGTAAAATGGGCTGAATGCATTTTATTTTTCATGATCACGCTTCAAAAGCAGCTGAAAAGAGAAGGAGTCAAATATTGCTGAGGCTGCAACTAATGATTCTTTTCTTTCTTTTGTTTCTTCAGGTAATTAAAGTTTGTTCTATAAAATGACAGAATATAGTTAAAACTATTACAAGGTGACTTTACATTTCTTGTTTAGCCCAACCAGCAGAACAAAACCTGAAGATATTACAATGATGTAAAACGAAGCAAATGAGGTCACCACAGGTCATTTTATACTGTGACGTCAAGTTTAAAAAAAAAAAGAAAAATGGTCTCACTGCAATGAAATGTCTCCTATGGGGACTAACATCATCACACATGAATACAGCTGGGCTCATTGGATCCAGAAGAGTCTCAGCTTTACAGTGACACCAACATTTATGTAATTGAAGAGTGTTTAGGGACCCCCGTATGCAGAAATATTCAGATTCACCATTTTAGAATAGGCGGAAATAAGGGACCCCTTTGAAAATGTCCTCGCCAAAATTTAGCTCAACGTTTGAGCGTTATTTAGCCTCCTTCGGTCCAAGCTAGTATGACATGGTTGGTACTGATGGATTCCTCATGTTTTCTAGTTTCATATGAGCCTAAAAACCACAAGTTGCATTAATGCTTAAAAAGAAATTAGTGGAGTTAAAACAAATTTGCGTTAACGCATTATTATCACGTTAACTTTGACAGCCCTACTAAGACAAAAACCTTCACATTTTCTTGGGGGACAACCTTAAACATCTGCACAGCACCTGAGCCCAGATGTTGGTGTGTTTGTCCACCAATATCTGACGCTTCTGGCTTTATTTTATTTATAAAGAAACGGTAGATTGTAGTCACGCCACATTCAACAGAACGCTTCCCACCTTCATAACATCTCAGCTTATTACCCTTGAAACGGCATTGAACATATTTCCATCACAATAAAGACGGCGTGAAGCTTCCTGTACCATCAGGCTTAACCTTCATTCAAGCTCACTGAGTCCATAAAGGGTAAAATTGCCCTCAACAGCCGCTCGTAAAAGTCACTCACTGCCTCGCACGTGCTACCGTCATGACAGGAGCTCAGCAGCTGGTAAATGGAGATGAAAGAGAGAGCCCGAGATGACGAGGATGAAGTTATCCCATCTGGCTCTGACTAAACGCTCAGGGAACGGCTTACCCTGCTAAGATGGCTGCAGGCCATTCCTTCTTAACAGCAAACTCCCTCCCCCTCCTCTGTTAGTCGTGACTAATAGTGAAGAAATAGAGGGTTTTCTTACAAAGCGGCGACGTGACGTTAAACAGTTGTCAATGAAAGTGATGATAGCGGTGAAGAGGGTGTGAAATAATGTAAATTTAATGAGGGCTTCGATTAACACGGCACCGATCTGTCTCTGAGAACCTTTTAATGCTCCCACAGAGGCAGGTTGTCCTCCAGCCTTATATAGGACAGGTTACAACCAATCACTATGATGTGGAGTAAATGAAAAGAGATTAGTTGGACTCGGTATGTGATTATTATTGATGGACAGCACTTAGTTATTATGATGGAGTTATCGTTTTAAAAGGAACATGTGATAGTCTACACTCCGTTCACTTCAGAATAACACATTCAACTTAATGTTGGCTGCTTCTTGTGAAGCCAACTCTTATTTTGGGGGTAAGGGTATAAAAGTTTAAGAAATCCACCACAAAAGAACACATTTCTTTTTGTCCGTTGAAGTATAAAATTGTCTTTACCTCACCTACTTTAAATGGGCACTAAAGCATACAAACTCCACTGAACAAAAGACAATACTCATACAGCACCATCAGAAAACTGCTCACCATAAAATATCAAAAATGGCTTTAAGGAAAAGACAAAACAGAAGATCTAAAGTACCATAGAGATGAGGTCATTATCGATTCATCTGCCATATATTATCTCAATTAAAATGCCTATTGCAATTTTCAGTGCCCAAGGTCTTCAAAGTAGTAGTCTTTAACTTTGACTGCCTTAGTTCAAATGTCTTGTTTTCTCAGACTCAGTTTACGGTCATGTAAGATGAGGAAAAGCAGCAAATTCTCACATTTTGAGAGGCTGGAAATTCAGAATTTTTGCATAAAAAATGAATGAAACTATTAAAAACTATCAAAAAAGCTGGCAATTCATTTTAGTTGACTGAGACCAAAACGACCAATTAGTCGACTGATTGACTAACGGCAAATTCAATCCAGAGCAACAAAGAAGTGCTGCCTGCGCCGAGCTGCGGCCATTTGATTCTGCGGCAAGTGCGGCAAACTAAAAGTTGAGAAAAGTTTAACTTTTAGCAGCGAAGTGTGGCCAGAGAATACCTGCAACCAATTAGTAAGCAGATCCTTTTGAGTGGGCAGCTATACCCTCACCGGATACTTTATTAGGTGCACCTTGCTAGTACCGGGTGGTCTTCTTTTGCGTCAAGGTTGGACGTGTTGTGCGTTCAGAGATGGTATTCTGCATACCTTGGTTGTAACAAGTGGTTATTTGAGTTACTGTTGCCTTTCTATCATCTCCAACCACTCTGCCCAACAACCATGCCACATTCAAAGTCACTTAAATCCTCTTTCTTCCCCATTCTGATGCTCGGTTTGAACTTCAGCAAGTCGTCTTCACCACGACTAGATGACTAAATGCATTGAGTTGCTGCCATGTGATTGGCTGATTAGCTATTTGTGTTAACAAGCAATTGAACAGCTGTGCCTAATAAAGTGGCCGGTGAGTGTAATGTTCCATGTCCAGAGGTAGTGAAACTGTCATTCTCCATCTTGAGTCGTTAACGTGTGAATCCCCGTCGACCCCTTCCATCCCTCATGATGTAAACATGTCAACAGGTTCCTGACGTTGTGAGCACCTGTAGGTCTGTGTTTTTAAAACGCCGTTCAGTAAACCGCCCTGTAATCATCTCTTGTCGTCCTGTTGTGATGAATGGGGAGACTCCCACCAGATTTGTCGGTAAATTTATGCAAATTCACTCCTTTTCATCGCAGCACCTTAAAGAGTGAGTCTGTGTGTTCGGAGGCAGATTACACACCGCTACCGTTTAAAGTAAAACTCCTCTCTTTGATACCGCTACCGTTTGATATCACCAATCCGTGATGCTCAATGCATGTGTAATTAATGTTTTTGAAGTGCTCGGCCTACCTCATCTCCTCCTTTTTACTGAGTCTTATGTTCTATTTTTTTGCAGAATGCATTTTGACAAGGCCTTAGTGAAGGGCTGTGAACTTGTTCCTCTGAGTCAAATGTGGGCATCTACAGGCTTTTTAAAATGTGATCATTCAGCTGTGGGTGTTATGGGTCACTGATCTCAGCTCAGCCTGTTGCTCAAAATGCAACACCTTGTGTCTGCATCACATTTTCGGTCTAATACCGCGCCTGGAGAAATTGCTTTCTCTGCCTATTCTATTATGGATGCCCCGTTGTCTGGTGGGTGGACTACAGTCCAAAAATGTCAGCTTTAGAAAGGTTTTGCACATTGATTCTGAGGAACGGAAAGCTGTTGTTGTTTTACATCTTTGAAACATTTCTGAACCAAACTGATGAGCTTCTGATACGTAATGTATACCACATATACATATACCCAACAACAAAACGAGCCAAAGAACTCAAGGAACTGTATACTGTTGATAGTTTTACAGAATCAACTACACAATGTCCTGTTTTGTATTTTATTGCCACCATGCGGGGAGTGGCATGTCTATCCTGCTCACAACTTGTTCCACTTGAATTATTTTAAACTTATTCTTTAAAGGGACTGTTTGTAACTTTTTAAGCGTATAAATGTACCGTGTCGGGACACATGCGTGCTCGCATATGTGCGCTCGCGTGTGGCTGAAGTCTGTCCTCCTCTACCTGCTTGCCTTCACTCACACAAGCCGCGCGCGTTCTCGCTGTCTCGCTCCACCTCTAGACGTGAACGCGCGCTCACTCCACACTGCAGAGGAGTTAGTTTAGCTCTGAGAATATCTAGTGAATGTTCAGTGGACGTTTGTGCAGAAATAACTGCTGCAGCAAATTGCAGGTACCGTCCTTAATGACTTGACTCTCTGTTCCAAAGCAGGACCTTGAAGAAGGTTCAGTCGGTCCTAGCTGTTCCTAGCTTATCTTAGCTGATCCTAGCCATCCCCTGTCGGTTGAGTTCAGGTTGCTCCCGTCAGGCCGCAGATACAGTTTGCCTAAATGAGGGACCAATAGGTTCAGAATATCTTTTGTTCCGACTGCCACTGGTTTCCTAAACAATGGCCTGTAATGTTTTATGTTGTAAGCCTTTTTGTATTTATTGCTTTTAATAGGCTCTTTATTGTGTTTATTGTTGTAGTTTGAAGGCTCTATGGTACTGCTGACTGTACAACAAATTGCCCCTAGGGGATAATAAAGTTTTCCTTGACCTCCTTGACCTTGAGTAAAAGCAATATAGGCTGTTGGTAGGAAATGGGAAACGAACAGCGGCCTCCTGTGTCAACGTCACATCATGCTTTGTCGACCCAACCATCCAGCCAAACCTTCTTCTTTGGAGATTTCTGAGCACTACAACAACATCACGCTACCTTTATCTTTACTCCTGACAGATAAGAGTCCTAATTCTCATGGCCACTACAACATTTGTACAAAGCAGCAACAGTGGTTATGTCTTCCATGGTTGATGGTGGAAATGGTGTAAAGAAAGGTTGTTGGTATCTATGGAGATGAACTCCTCCTCCTCTCCGGCGCGTCTAGCACGAATGAGGACAAATGATACCGGCGGTCCAACTCGCATGAGTAAAGCGAGGCGAAAACTCGCTTCGCTCCTGGTGGGAAAGCAACATACGACGTTTAACTGTAATTTTTGCAGTGTTTGAGTCTGCAATTTTCAGTGTAAGCAAGCACACTTACATTTTCTTCATGGAAAATGTAGTCTTTTGTACTTTTATATCCAATTGTTTGATTGCCAAGCCAACCACTAACCACTGTGCACCGTCTGTATATAGCCTTCATGGATCTCAGTGTATTTCAAAGCAAAGTGTGGTTGTTCACGTCACTGCTCTGAGCTTCATGTTCACCACACTAAGGACAGAAGATAACCTTCTCACAAGTTTTTTTTTTTTTAAAAAAAGATTTCTCTTCAAAGAATTAGCATTTTCTTAAACTTTCCCAAAGAGGACGTTGCAGACAACTTTGAAGATACCTGTTAATGAACTCTTCATATATCTGACGTTCAGTGAACACTCCATCATTCTGCCAGTCAAATTGATTGTTCAAGACAATCCAGATATGGAGGAGGGAGGTCAGAGATGAAGGGCAGAGGTAATTTTAATACTGGAAAGACTCCTGACAAGATCACGGAGTGTCAGCAGAGGAAAAACCACCACTGCGACACGTTTCTAAAACACTCTGACACCCAAACTAATCTGTCAAACACCCTGTTCAAAAACTATTTTATACTTGGATCAGGACGAGATTGTCTGGGTTACAGTGTCTTCATCAGCCACCAGTGTAAGGGATGACTGAGCACATTATGATTATATATCATTTTTACTGTTGGGTCAGAAAATAATTCCACCTTTTAGAAAGTTTGTAAAATAGTATTTGTTTATGAGAGGAAAAGCAGAGCTAGACATCACGGCTAAAGCTGCATGCTAACTCTGTCTCGGACAGGAAACGTTATCACATGGTGGTAACGTGGCGGTCGAGCCGGCCGTCGCTCTCATCTCCGTGGTCAAATGGGCCGACGCTACGACTGTAGAGCACCCAGATACTGACATTTCTGTTCTCTGCATTGAAACGGCCCTGATGGAGCTGACCATGGATGGATAAAGAGAACGGAGCTGACGGGAGAGCTAGAGACCACCTTGGAGAAGTTAGAGGAAGTAGACATGTGAGACTACGTCGACTAAGATTGATGGATTATATTTAGCAGAAGTATAAAACATTACATTGCCTTTATTAATTAAAAAGAAAATACCACTAATCTGTGAGAGAAATGTCTTTATTCTTTGATTTTTGGGTTGCTGGATAATAAATAATTCCTGACAATGACTGATCTATTTGACTTCAGGACATCTCTGACTACAAACATGCTGCAAATCAAACATTTTGACTGGATTCATTTAGAGATTTTCCAAAGTAAAAGTCCCTAGAAGTGTATGATTCAACTTTTTTCCATGGTCTAGAGTTGCAATAAATTGCAATAAATCGTAATATTGAATCGCAGTACTTAAAAATCGTAATACATATGGAATCGGCACCCAAGTATCGTGAGTAAATATTAAACATGTTTTATAAAATTTTAGGACATAATGATTTAAATGAGGGTTATTCAAGTGTTCCTACTGGGAAGTTGATTTACATCAAATAAAATGATCCTCTGATTTACAGACGTCTCTTTATACATCCATGGCCACAGACTCAATGGTGTTTTCAGTCCAAAATGGTGTCATCTAACGGCCGTTGTCAAAAAAGCACTAGACTCTTTGGTTTTAGTTTCTCTTCTAGATGTTTTGCTGCTGCAGGGAACCCACCATCATTTTTCATCTCTTTTCTAAAACCTCAGCTTTATAGTCAAACAATGAAAACGGTTGAATAAGAGTCCTCTGGAAGTGTCAGCAAAGTGCTTACAGTCGAAGTCTGTTCCATCTCGAGGAGCGATGCTGCGAGCAGCTGCAATTTGCCCAGCGGCAGGTCCTTCCTTCGCCACCGCCGCTCTCACGTCCACGACCGCAGCGCTCTTTTTTCCTTCTGGCTCGGTTTCTCAGACACACCTGGAGGAGTTGTTACGGTCTAGGAGGAAGGAGATTGGACAAGATGAAGAGGCCAGACGATGAAATTGCAGATCCTGAATCCCAAGTGGAGTCATTCAAATGTCACTCTCCCACTGTGTTTCGTCTTGCAGGCATATTTCATGTAATAACCTTTCAGAGCGAGGAGAGCGGTTTAGTGTCTGGCTGGCCTCATCTCGCCTCGCAGCCGCCATCATCTTACCGTGTCATCCCTCTGTCTGCTGGAAGGACTTTTATTACCTTCTGCTATATTGCATCCAGCCCGCCTCATGTGTTTCAACCCCAAACAGAACGCTCAAGTACCCCTTTTATCACGCTATTCATTTCCAGACAATGCTACCCTTCACTGTTATGGATGCAGCATATGCCCGTAAACATGAAGAATGGGATTAGAAGTTAGTTTAACGTAGTGCTTTGGCTGATCTTTTTAGTTTGAGACGTTCTGGATGTTAACCCGTTAGTGAAGAGAGGATAGATGTCAGTTTCTCCTATAGTGTGCTCCATACATTACAGAACTCCTAAACATGGTTATACTGACATTTAATGCTTTTCAGTCACATTTGTTGAGAGTCTTTCAACCCATGGAGGCCAGTGCTGCTGTGTTCTTCCTCCCTCCAAAATCCAGTTTGCAACTAGTCTTTAAGAACTGGAATAACATTAAAGGACTGGCTACTGCATTTAGAGTTTGTTGATTAATGAATTAGTCAACACTTTTGATACACAATAAGTCCTGCATTAAAGGCAGGGTTGGCGATGTTCTCCAGTAGACACTACTTGTTCTATTAGTTGAAATGGTCTTTACACCCCAACAGCGATCCATTACTGATGAGCTCTAAAAAAAGGACCATAAAAGAGCCGTCATCCGCTTCTGTAATCCTGTAAAAACATCTACCAACGTCTTTCCAACATCGTGGACCCTATCTTTTAAGCAAAAGTGCCAAACATTCTGATGTTCCAGCTTCTTAAATGTGAATATTTTACACTTTTTCTCTGCTTTATATCATTATAAACTGAATATCTAGGAGACAAGTGAAAAGATCATCATGTGGTCTGGAAATTCTGATGGTCTTGTTCTAGTAGGTCTCAGCAAGATGGTCCAATAATCATTTTTTAAAAGTTAAAAGAATTTGAATTCATATTTTGCAAAACACTCACACATGATGTAACTTTTTTTATGCATATTTAAAAAAAATACATAATTTGTCCAGTTTTGTCCTCCTTTATTTGACCTTCTGTCTCGGCACTTCCACCGCGGCCGGATCAACCACTGCATCATTTTCTTTTTTTATGACTGAATCGTTAATGTTTTACAGTATAATTTGAGCTGACTTTCGCTTTAATGTTCTCCGAAACTGTCAAGGGTCATCCTAAACAGGATTACATTGAAACTGTCTGCAAACCTCTGAAGGAAAACATTTAGAAAACTGGTTTGTGGTGTGAGACAACGTGTCCTCATACAATGGTTCGTATGATATCTTACGAAAAGTTATTCTTCATTTTTAATGCGTTTTCCTACAACTGTCCAGCAACGCGTGTTAATATCCGCACGTTACATTCAGTCTTTTCAAAATAAACTTCCGTCTTCACAGGAAACAACTTCCTTAGGGTTTAGGCAACAAAACTACGTAGTTAAGTTTAGGAAAAGATTGTGGTTTGGGTCAACTGTAATGCGTATATAGCCCACGAAATCAACACGTAATCGTAAACCAGGAAGTATAAAGGGTAGGGTTGCACCGATACCACTTTTTTCAGATGAGTATCGGACCCGATGCCCGTTCTGGTATCGGTACCGGTGCATCCCTACAATAACCCTTTATTTTGATGTTTATAAAATGTATCCGAATTCACGAATATGTAGGATATTACTACTGATATTCATGTAATCTTCCGTCACAACGTCTGCTGTATTAGCTGTGTTTTTACTACGTGTTTATTTGCATATAGAGCAGAGAAGTGAGATCGAATCACAAGTGGTCACTCAAGACGGTGTGAACAGACGTACTTAAAGCTGTCCACTTGTGATCAGGTTACACAGGACACATGTTAATACCAGGTCTGAACATGGCTTCATGGTCAATGTGTGAGAGTTGGCAGCTGAACATTTACATACACCGGTGCAGGTAAAGCTGAGAATTAGGTGCATATGGACGTGGTCTTAAGAGCCCTGTTTCTTTACAGAGAATGGTCAAAGGATAAAGAGAGAGTTGAGTGGAGGAGACTTGAACAGAACAGAGACATATGGGAGAAGTGGTGAATCAGCTGATGAATGCAGTGAGAAACTGACCTCTATCACAAAATCAAAACACTTGAAACGCAGCAGCTCTTCGAGTACTTCTATAGTTTATCTGTTCTCCGAGTAAACAAGCCAGACCGGTCTAATCAGGTTTGTGCACCAGAAGGCAAAGAGGTGAGAGAAGGACGGCCTCGTCAATCTGCAGCCTGAGAAAATCTGGTTAGAAAAGCTGAATAACAATCTCCTCCCTTCAATTGCTTGAAAATTATGAATTAATGTGTTGATAGGATAATCATCCAGACAATTTCACAAGATGTCCTTCCATCATTCAGATCTCGGGTGGTAATCAGCAGCAGAGGCAATACAAAAGCAAATTGAATTTTGTTTTTCTTCTCGCTCCTCTTTACGTTGTTCACACTCTTGTTTTCTGTCTGTTCAGCTGTAAGCATCACGCTCTGCACTTCAGAGTTGTGGAAGGTTACTAGTTGAATTCCCCCAAAACCAAATTGAAAAGCAACAATGGTTCACAACGCCCTTGAGCCAAACAATTTATCCCCAGCTGCTGCGGTGGAGCTGCCGACTGGCACGACAACAAGAGGGCAGTTTGACTGTGTTGAAAATATGAAAACCTGAGTGAATATAAATGAGGCTGTTGCTGAATGTGAGCGTGCATGCTAAGCATACTCCCTCCAGGATCAGGAAACATCACAACCTGCAGCAGCAGCCGACTGTGCTGCATCAGTTCCACATTCTCCGTCCTGCTGCCACTAATACTCACTAGAGGATTTTATTGTTGTAGTCTGAGTAACGTGACGTTATATCCGTTCCGTATCCGTTCCGTATCCGTCACCTAAAACAAACCTCAGCAAGCCGAAACTAGAGAGTAGTAACCGCTGGAGGGTCGTCGTGGATACGACCTGCACCCTCTCATGTTAAATCCAGCGTGGTAAACACTACACATCCAGTAAAGGATGGAAACACTTTGGGTTTCACACATTGACAGGAAAAGCAGAGCTAGACAGAGCAGAGCTAAAGCTGCATGCTAACTCTGTCACGGACAGGAAACGTTATCGTATCGCGGTAACGTTGCGGTGGAGCCGGCCGTCGCTCTCGTCTCCGTGGTCAAATGGGCCGACGCTACGACTGTAGAGCACCCAGATACTGACATTTCTGTTCTCTGCATTGAAACGGCCCCGATGGAGCTGACCATGGATGGATGAAGAGAACGGAGCTGACGGGAGAGCTAGAGACCACCTTGGAGAAGTTACAGGAAGTAGACACGTGGGATTACGTCCGCTTTTCAAAATCAGGTGTTAACAAAGGGAACTGTATCTACAAAATACATCTATGGAAATAAGACTGATGGTTTATATTCACCAGAAGTAGAAAACATTACATGTCCCTTATATATTAAAAAGAAAATCGGACTAATCTGTGAGAGAAATGTCTTTATTCTTTGATTTTTGGGTTGCTGGATAATAAATAACTCCTGACAATGACTGATATATTTGACTTCAGGACATCTCTGACTACATACATGCTGAAAATCAAACATTTTTACTGGATTTATTTAGAGATTTACCCAAGTAAAAGTCCCTAGAAGTGTATGATTCAACTTTTTCCCCATCGTCTAGTGTTAAAAAAGTTAACAAAAACTGCTATAAATCATAATATTGAACATACACATACATATCGAATCAGCACCCAAGTATGGTGATGGTATTGAATCAGGAGATAGGTGTATCGTCCCAGCCCTGATATTTATTGTAATCAGTTTGTGATTGGTAGAATTAGAATAAATTGATTTCCAGATTTAGTTTGAGTTCTAAAGGTTAGTAAAAAGGAAAGTTTTTAAGGAGTCTCTCTCAGTGACATCTTGTTTTTCCAACCCTCAGCTCCGGGCTGCAGAGAAGCTGATGGAGTGCCTGATAACGCTGGGGAGCTGCAGCATGTCAAAGTCTTTTCTCATTCGTCACATCCTCTCTCTAATCAGCAGCCTGGCTGATCAGCTCTGGCAGGCCTTCCAGGTAAATACCCCCACAGCTTCACCACACCTGCTCCTGCATTCACATCACTCTCCTCCTCCTCCTCCTCTTCTTCTTCTTCTTCTTCTTCTTCTTCTTCTTCTTCTTCTTCTTTCTCTTCTGGCTCGGTGACAGCGTTGATCCCTCCACTGATGTTCATATAAACATCAGTTTTGCATTCAAATCATATTGAGATCATGAATATCTGCTCTCACTGTCTTGGTTTATTTCTCCCCCACTGTCTCCCTTTCTCTCTTTCATACACCCAATTCAATAAGAAACATCCCAAATCATAACCTCATAAAACCGTTAAACCATTACATGCACAATAGAAAACACATCATATTCATAAGCATACAAAGCTCCATATTTACATCAAACAACCAAGATAAAATGTTAGATATATAGGTTATTGAACCCACAAAGAGTGCAGTCAGACAACCAAATACACAGATTGCCGTGTCAATATCAATGATGATGACGTCAAGGTAAGGTGGTCCTCTTGTTATCCCCAACGGCGATTGAATACATGTCAATCGAATATTTCTCAACTGATTTTTTGACCATAAAATGACAGCTTGTTTATTGTTTTCACAATATTTTCAACACCCTGACAAAAGTTGACAAAAGCAGCCCCACATTTCAGCTCTGTTTGGAAACACTGTAGAGTAGACAGCTGGCCTTTGTGCGAGGCTTCAGGTGCAAAACAGTTTGCCCTATTGACTGGTTGCCACTTCTGTACCGCCATAATCGATACCGCGTCCCACCAGTTTCCTGTCTGCTGCGCATTCAAACGTCTCTCAGTAGCTTTTGGCAGCCGCCTGAGTCACAGGCCGGGCGAGAGCTGCATTTGGCCGGCGTGCTTCCTGTGAAAGGCAGAGCGGAGTGTTCGAGCCACCGGGGGGTCCTTTGGAAATGGAAATGTGTAAAATGGGAAAAAGGATACAGATGATTTCCCCCCTTCAACCCCTCCTGCTGAGCTTCCCTCCCACACAGCGGGGTCGCTCACGCTCACTTGCGCCTGTTTTTCTCCTCCTCCAGAGAGCCTCTCGAGGCGGCCGATGCCAAAAAAGACAATTTTTATCAACACTGCATTTTTGAGGGCCAAGTTAAAGAGAAAAAAACAGCTGAACCCACTGTTTCCCCCCGGAGATATTGATAATGCAAAACAGCCTTGTGCTGCGTTGGAGCCATCGTCTAACACAATCCTCCTGCTGGGGACCGAGGTAGCATTTCGCCCACCGGCAACTTTGGTAAACTAATTTCATTATAAACATGAGGAACATTTCAAACACTTGTGCATTACACTGTACCAACACTGAACACGCACTTTCCCAAAAGGCAGCAGGTAACAATAGGCTATAAAATTGAAAATATCAGCACGTCTGGGTGATGCAGTCGATTGTGCGTTAGCATGTGGGATGTGTTTCCATTCACATCCCATACAGCGGTGATGGTTCAGCACGAATACATGAACCGTTACAGCCCGAGGAGACAATAAGACATTTATACTGCATTAAAAAATCGCCATGTGATTATCATAAAGTGGGCATGTCTGTCACTTTTACACATTTTTGGGTATATCATATTAAGGGTTCCACCTACCTGGTCGGTCCCACCCAATGTCTGGCTGAGGATTTCTCCCTTGCAGCCATTAATGGTCCCATGGAAAAGTCTCCAGCCCCACCACTCCTCTTCATTCTCTCAAGGCTAAAGATGAGACACCCAGATTGCTTTTGAAGTCTCGCTGTGTTTGAAGACTGAGCCGCTGGGACTTTCTTATTTGCTTGTGGCTCCACGCCTGCAGCTCTCTGCGGTTCAGGTCTCAGGGGGAACAGCTGTGGGCCTCCACATTATGGACTGAACTGTAGAGGAGACTACATCTAGTACATTTCCATTAACGTTTAGCTCATGCTGTTATCCACAGTGAATGTTAATCAGAGCAACCTTCAATTTTCTGACTCACCACCGTCGCAAGCAATCCGTTAAAGTCCCCATGAAATGGAAAAAATACATTTTTCCCCGTTTTAATCATGAGTCCCTGTGTTAACTGTTCATTTACCTCATGTTATATGCCAAATATATGTCAACAACAAACAGTATCAGAGTATTTTCACATCAAAATCTTTGTCTTTTCTTTTTCTGTTTCAAATGTTTAGTGACTCGTGGCAAGTCCTAGTGACTCTACTGTCTGCTAACCGTGTTAACTGATGACTTTCAGCTGAAAACGTCCGTGGTTGCTTGTTGTAACTTACATCAATAAACACAGATGGGTATGCATTTAATATTGATTAGTGTCAAATTGAAGCCTTTTAAGAGGACACAGCTGCTGTCAGTACGAGCAGCTGTGATGCATTCGGCTGAGAGTCAGTTAACACGGTTAGCAGATATTTTGTACGTGTTCTGTTTGTGATGGCGACCGATTAATGATGTTTACTTTGTGGTCATTGGGTTGCCCTAGGTAGAGCAACTTACGTTATATTTCACAATAACGCCACAGTTGATTGAGTTAAGACCACGCAGCCCCTAGACAGTGTCTTTAGCCCACTAATGTTAGCTACGCCAGCTTAACAGTGTTAACTTAGCCAACGTTACTTGTTTCAGGCTAACGTTAAGCAGCTGAAAGGCTGTCAATCGATTAAAATATTTAACCGCATGACTGTCCATAGTGAATCGCAATTGATCTCAAATTAATCACATTTTTTTATCTGTTCAAAATGTACCTTAAAGAGCGATTTGTTAATACTCTTCTCAACATGTGAGTGGGCAAATATGCTTACTTTGTGCAAATGTGTGTATATATTTTAGTGCTGAGATTCGTCCATGCCTCCTTTTGTATAACTAATCCCATATGGACGTGGCACATAGGGGGCCATTTCAGCTGGAACCTTTTAAGATACTAATGTAAGATTTACTGCATGGTGTCATTAAACTATATGTCACTTTGCTGAGGACCTTTTGGGACTCTACAAAGACCCTCTGGGAGTTCCTTGTCCCCTGTTTGAACACCACTGAGCTCCACACCCCCTGAATAAAACTGAGCTTTCATAAACGCTCCAGGCTGAGTAGAAGCCATGAACAGTCCCCCGGCCTCAGTTCTTTGTCAGCAGCGGGAGACCTCCGACTCCCCGTCAATAGTGCTGAGTGAAAAGTATTTCTCAGCGTGGAAGATTTCCTTTGTGTGGAAACTGTCATGGCAGTGACTTATAAAAACTAAGTGGATGGCTTCTCTGTCTCCCTTTAGTTCAGTTTTCACTGTACAAAGTTAACTGAAGCATTTTGGTCGCCTATAAATGTCTTATTCAGCGTTCTGTTGTACTTAACTCCACCCTTTCATGTTACTTCTGGTTGCAAAATGATGGTTGGATTATGATGGCCAAAAAACAAAACGGCGATGACCAAAAACAAGATGGCAATGGCCACAAACCAAGATGACGACGGCCGAAAAAAGCTGATGGCGACGGCCAAAAAACAAGATGGCGACGGCCAAAAAACAAGATGGCGACGGCCAAAAAACAAGATGACGAACGCCAAAAATCATATGGCGACGGACAATAAAAAAGATGACAACGGCGGCCAAAAAACAAGATGGTGTTGACCAAAAAAACAAGATGGCGATAACCAAAAAAAACAAGATGGCGATGACCGAAAACCAAAATGATGACGGCCAAAAACTGAGATGGCGACAGACAAAAACCAAGATGGCAATAGACAAAAAATGAGATGATGATGCACAAATACCAAGATGGTGACAGCCAAAACCAAGATGACGACGACCAAAAACCAAGATGACGACGGCCAAAAATCAAGATGACGATAACCAAAAATCAAGATGGCGATAACCAAAAACCAAGATGGCGACGACCAAAAACCACGATGGCAACGACCACAAGCCAAGATGGCCACGCCAAAAAACCAAGATGGCGATGGCCAAAAACCAAGATGGCAACGGCCAAAATGCCAAACTCAAGGCTTCAAAACTGTAGTCCACATACCACACACGTGAACACGAAGCAGACCACAACTATAAGTACAGAAGTACAGAACTATTTTTTTCCCCTCAGTCCCGACCAAATGAACCAGACTACAGGTGTGAAAAGTGTTTAGGCATCGGCCAAGGCAGCTGCAGCCTTTTATCAATTTAGTTAAACAGCGAGAGCAAACATGCCTGCAGCTTCCCTCCAGCACAACATCTGAGAGCGCCGGATAAAACTGAGCCTGAGCTGCTGAAAAGACATTATGACTTCATCCTGAGCAACAAAAGCCATTTCCTCAGTGAAGTACTCCGATCTAATTTTATGATGTAGGTGCAGTGAGCGGCGTGCGTCATCATCAGGTATCCATCAAGCGCTGCGTACTCCTGTTGAAAGGCATTGATTAGAGCTATCAACACAGAGCGTTAGTCATACTAACTGCAAATTGAAAAAGTACGTTGAGTGATGAGACGCTTCGGTTTGAAACTTTTGTTTGGGTTGATTTCATAACTAAGAAGGTTACTCACTGTGTCTCTGGGAAGATTCATTCTACTACTTACTATTGATTGCATACTGTGTCTGAATGAGGCTTTGCTGAGGCGTTCTCAGGCAGCAGCAGATTTGAATGCAACGTGTATAAATTGAATGGCTATAGCTGAAAAAAAGGACAACCATAAATGGTGCCCTAGGATTTTTTTCCAGCAGCAGTGCTGAAGTGTCTGAGTTTATAAGAAGATATTTGGCGGATCCACTGACACGAGAAGGGCTTTAGACACATACGGAGTTGTAGATGTTGTATTACGTCAAATAACATGCTTAAAGACTATAGAAGAATATGCACTTATTGAACATATAATACAATACAAATAACGAAAATGAAACAGCTAAATTATGCAAAATTTAGGTCAGTGTCGAAATAACAAGAAGCCTCAGTGGTATAAGTCACATCCTGCCTGGCTGGGAACATTTTATCCTCACTGGCTTTTAAGAAAGAGATTATTGACACACCCTCCAGCTGGCTGTTAACAAGGGTCTTTTGGCACAGAGAAGTGAGTGCCCAAATGTAAGTACTTGTACTTATACTCGGTCTGAAAAAAGTGGTATCGGTGCATCCCTACATACAGTAAGCCTGACGTTACATTCATTAACAACCCTTGAATTTGATCCAATAAAGACGTTTTTTAACCCGGGACCACCCCCAATATGCCCACAAGTTGGGACATTTTCTTTTCTATTTATTTATTGACATTATTATTTATACAAAAAGCATGGACTCAGGAAGTAGGTGTGCTGCAGCACCTCCTAAAACAAACATCCATCAATTGATAGCATTTTTCATACAGAAACGATCATTCCTTCAGCTCTCCACACACCTACCTGCCACTTGAAGAAGGTTAAAGCAAACACTTCGCCCAAAGCAAAACTCCATGTCAGTCTGCCATGGTTCGGTCTACCAGCCAGCTGCTGAACATTATATTTTTAGTGTCAGTGATTGATGTGTCCGTTTAGATTCAGTTGACCTTTCACTCCTGCTGATAACAGAACCATATGGTTTACTGGTCTGAATCTCTGGCCAGCTATCCCCCAGACCTGGAAGGCTTTCCTGGCAGGACATTCAACATATTTCTATAAAAATACAGCTGCTTTTCTTTTTATCATCCAGAGCCTGCCTCCTTCCTAATTGAGACCCAGTAGATTATCCCCATTTGAGGTGAGGACACTAGTCTGCTCACAGAAAATACGATAAAAGTCTGCAGGTAACAAGAGTGTCTGACCGATGTTGTTGCTTCACAAGCGAGGCTGTGGCTGCAGACACAAGGCCGCTGATTTGATGTAAAGAAAGTCATTTGACATTTGAACCTAGTGTTGTTTATATGTTTATAAAGCACTGTGTGACAGCAGAGGTAGCTTTCTGTCTGTTGTTCATGTGCAGACCATTTTTGCTTCCCAAAGATGGTTTGACTAATTTTGATATCCGTGTGTTAGTTATTAGTTTTTGTCTCACATCTACTTTTTGCACATCATATTATAGAATTGCTGCTGTGTGATGATTAATGTCAGAAATTGATCCGACTGTCCGACGGCCGGTTGAGAGGAGTTCATCGGTCCTCGGTCCCCCCTGTACACTGCACGGCAAACAACGCAAATCTTTCCACAATAAAGTCATAATATTACAAGAATAAAGTCATAGGTTTACGAGAAAAAAATCTTAATATTACAAAAGTAGTAATTTTACGTGTTATTATTTTTTTTTCTCGTAAAGTTATGACTTTATTCTCATAATATTCTGACTTTATTCTGTAGGTCTCAGATGTTTTTTCCCTCAACGTGGCCCTAATACTCCGTCGTACATTGTCTCTTTGGCCCTCACTGCATTAGACTTATATACTATATACTTAGACTATAAACTGTGTTACCTTCATCACAATGATCACATGTTTTG
>CAKAOI010051025.1:22856-58331 GCA_916701655.1 Sebastiscus albofasciatus
TTTTTTGTCTGTAAAACTAATGTCACCTCACTATAACTCAAGTCTTGTGAGGTATTTTGCCTGAAGAGAGCAAAGTCTGCTTTGCTCCTCCTGTAATGCCAACCTTACACCTACACACAGTATCACCTCTAATCACTAGTAACAGTATACTACTGTAATAAAGATTACACCAGGGGTCAGCAACCTGCAGCTCTTTAGCTCCTCTCCAGTGGCTCCCTGTGGATTATAAAAATGGAAATGAATAACTGTTTTTTGTTTACTTTTTCATTTTTATTTATCATTGTTGTAGGTCTATGGTACGACAGAGTATTATGGCCACATTGAGGGAAAAAAATACATCTGAGATTTCGAGAATAAAGTCATAATATTATAAAAATAAAGTCAGAAGTTTATGAGAATAAAGTCATAATATTATAAAAATAAAGTCAGAAGTTTATGAGAATAAAGTCATAATATTATAAAGTAGTAATTTCACGTGTTATTTTCTTTTTTTCTCGTAAAGTTATGACTTTATTCTCGTAATATTGTGACTTTATTCTGTAAATCTCAGATGTTATTTCCTCAATGTGGCCACAATACTCCGTAGTTCATTGTCTCTTTGGCCCTCACTGCATTAGACTTATATACTATATACTTAGACTATAAACTGAGTTACCTTCATCACAATGATCACATGTTTTGTGGCTCCAGACAGATTTATTTATTTTTTGCCTAAAATGGCTCTTTTAATAGTAAAGGTTGCTGACCCCTGCTCTAACCTATAAAACGTATAACTAAAACTATTCCAAGAAAAAAAAGAATGAAGAAACATTACCTATGTGAGGGGGAATAAATGAGTATTTATCTACAGTTAGAGTAGCCATACCAAACCATAAGCTGTCTGCATCGTTACCATTAAACTCCTAATTAGTATTTGTATTATTGTTATTAACATATGAAGTTCCCAGATCATCAGCGTGCCACCTGTCAGCGTATTGAGTGCCAGACAGACCTCCACCCTTAACCAGCTGGTGGTTAGGAGAGCACATCGTTCCCATCTGTCCCGGGACTCTGAGCTGACTCCCACTTTATGTTCCAGAGGTTGAGAGGACAGGCGGTGATGGCTGAAGGGCTTTATGTCGTGTTCACACATCATCGGCCTCGTTTCCTTGTTATGATTCGCATCATACTGAGACCTTAACAGCTCCTCTAGGTGTTTGTTGGAAACACACGAGAGACAAAACGAGCTAACGAGTCCTTTCAGGTCCAAGTAGAGAAATATGATCAGTTCATGAACTTAAATAGAGAGAAAGAGTTTTATTAAGTGCATTCAATGTCATACATATTTTACAAGTTGTGCATGAGCATTGCCACAGGAAGGTTGTGTATAGACCCCTTTTTGTGTCACGTCATGATTACGTCACGGTGTTAGCTGGAGGCTAAACAAAGGAAAGGAAAGGCTAACGCTAGCAGTTGGCTAAAGTTACACATCCAAAATGTAAGGGAAAACGTCATTGTTGGGCTTGAAATAAGTACTTAAACTAAGTAATGCCCGGTTCAGATTACACAGTATCAGCCCAATTATAGCCCGACACAGCCGCCGTAGGGTGTCGACTCGGATCGGGACCGATAAACGAGTATCGTGTGCGACAATCGATCGTTTTAGTCATAGTCAAAGTACAAATAGTTCGTCATGGTACACAACAACCGACGCCACGTCTGGGACGCCTCACGATGTCTCGACAGAACATCTAGCATGTTTGATTTTTTTTTTTTTGCTTTCCACGACTTGTTCCATCGTGGCCAAGTCACGACAATAATTTCTGACTCTTAGTCGTCTAATCTGACATAGTGACCATCGTAACCGTCAAAAATATTGTGTAGTCTGATCCTGGCTAAAACACGTACGGAAACAACTACGGAAAACACGTCACAAACGACAAGAAAAATCACGTGACAAACGTGACGTAACTTAAAAAACAACGGTCTGGTGTTTTGTTGGACATCCTCCCCATGCCTTCCTTGCTTTTTATACCACATCACTAACTCTTACCGTAGCTTTTATACGTGGATGCGTTTACACTGCAGTCAGTACAGGATGCATGGAGTACAAAAGAAGCGCGGAGATCATGAAAGGTGTACTTATTGCACTAAATGCCTTGCGCATTATTGTGGCATTTATGCAGTGAAGCAGACGTTGCAGTTAAGATATAATATATGCATTTTTATATAATTTTATGCTACATGATGCAGCATGATAAACCATAGATCACTGTGAGCCTTTCAGTCTCATCTAAAGAAAGAGTTTCTGGATGCACTGTTTCAAGGACACAGAGGTGGTGAGCGGAGGCATTAAAGTCATGAGGATGCTATCAGGAGCCGGGTGGCTGAGGCCGGTGTTTCCTGTCTGACATACATCCTTTTGAGATGCTGTAGCCTGGCGTCCTTGGAGCAGCGCAGCATACAGATAAGCCGTGCCATCTGGGCACCGCGGCGTTCTGTCAGAGGACGTGACAGTCCGTGTGGCGTACGCCGAAACCCGCCACAGCCCCTCAGGACAAAGCCACCGTGAAACCCAGCAGTAACAGTAAACCGGTGGGCAGTGTAAATGCCACTCTGAGCGTATTACTATGCACACTCGGCTGTCGCTGTCCCACCGTCTGCTTTTTATGCAAACTGTGAGTGGTCTGGAGGATTGTAGGTGCGTGTAAAAGGAGATAAAGCCACCGAATCTCAGTCCAACGAGGAGAAAACAACAAGAGGAAACACATTAATCACTTCAATTCTTTACCTGTTTACAACTACATTTGGTGTTAACCTGGCAGTGGCTCAAACAGTACGATTAACTGTGTAGCACTGAAAGTAATGATTCATGTTTGTTGGTTTCTTTGACTAATCGATTCATTGTTTAGTCTATAAAATAAAAATAGTTAAAAATGATCAGAGCCCACTGGGATTTCTTGTGTGTTTTACAATCAACAGAGAAAAGCAACAAATCCTCACATTTAAGAAGCTGCAAAGTTTACTTTATAAATGACCAAAACAATTATTCAGAAACAGTTTTTTTTACTATCTCCCTACGCGGTGTTTGTCGCTTTTTGTACTTCCTGGTTCACGATTACGTGGATTACATATGAATTGATTTTGTGGGATATATAGGAATTCCAGTTCATTACTTTTCGTAGGTATAGCTACTGACGGTGTATGAGAACAGCCTGTTATTCTGTAGCCATGGTGCAATCAACATTTCCTTCATCACTTTAAACACTTTTTAATTTGACTTTAAATGATGGATCACAAACAATAATCCACATTTTCATTAGTTGCAGCCCTGGATTGTATTTCCTTTGAGTTATGAGGCATACGTGTGCAGAGAGTCGGGTCGAGGTGGTCTGGCTGGTTAACCTTCATTTGTAGCTTCACTTGGCGTGAGATCCCTCGAAACTTCCCCGTGTTATTATCTCATTAGAGTGATGTGATGAGTTTCATAACCAGCCAGTGTCTGGGCTGATTGCCCTTAATGATATTAAGTTTGGCTCGGGGATATTAAATCTGGCTTTGGGGTGAGTTTTCAGACACGCAGGGTTCAGCGGCGATGGCAGAGCCAGAGGAAATGAGCATCGCTGCGGACGCCTCTAAAGGCCAGTGCCAGTTCAATTTGCACTCTCTGGCTCGGCAGCGCTCGGCGAAGGCTCGGGGAATATTTCTGCTCCGTACATCATATTTCATGTTTAAATACCAGGAGGCGGGTTCAAATACTCCAGAGTCCTACATTTTTCCTCTTGAGAGCCGGGTCGTCTGAAGCCCGATTGGAGTCTCTGACTCTGAAAACTGTGAGTTTAATGGAAGTGCTTTGTCCGTGTGAGTGTCCGTGGTATTCGGAGATGTGAGATGAGCTGCCGAGCACACTGCCGACGTTACCAAGAGAACCGGCTTCATGTGCCTTAAAGCTCATTTGTTCCTGTGCTCACGCGTGTCACCATGACAGCAGAAAGTTCAGCTCAGAGGAATCGAAATCCGAGTCAATTCTGTAGTGAGAGCACATGCTCAATGACAATAAAAGAAATGAATACAAGACTAATTTTAGCAAGTTTACTGCCTGATGAAGATGTTTTCTGGTCCAAACATCACATCAGTAAATACTTTGGAGTGCAGACTACCTCTCTTTTACCACTCTATAACAACCTGCATGTTTTCTCAACTTGGATTGGACGTGCACGATCTCAAACTATTATACGTAATGCATGATAAAGACCTACATTTGTACTCACTGATAAAACGATATGTTCTTAAATGTAACATTTTTGTAGCATTTAGGGCTAAACCATATGGGAAAATAATACACATTTTTAGACCAATATTTCAATTGCGATTCAGCATGTGATTTATTTATTTAAGTTCCTTATCTTATCTTCTGTATTCATTCACTACACACATGCAATAAATCATTCTATAGTATGACCAACACAACACTGGATATTAACGGCACTACTCATGTAGGCCAGGCCCACATCTAATGAGGAAATGAGATGAATTCATATGAATAACATCTTTATTGAGCTATTGAATTGTAAATACCTTCAATCACAGTAGAATATTATAAATTGGTACTAAACATGTAATATAATTAGGGTTGGGCCCGTGTAAAAACATTAAAACCGGTTTGATATTTAAGCCAAACACCGGACCAGTATACCGAATTTTACCACTAGGCGTCGCACTTGACTCTTAGCTCTTCCACCTTAAAGGTCAGCCCACCTTAAGTAAGCCTGAGCTGTTATTGTCGCTAACTTCGGAGCTAACCCCTTTCACTTTAGTCTGCAGTTGGCAAGCAAGACACAGGAACTTAGCTTGGGTCTTGTGGAGTTGTAGCGTTTATTCAAAGCCTGTCTGAAACCTACACTGTACATTTACTACCACTAGACAGTAGGGTTGTGTATTGTCAAGACACAATATTCATAAAATCTGAGTAAATAAAAAAGTTTTCTTTTCTATGCAATCAGAACAGTGGGATCTGCATTTATCACAGTAACATCCAACATCATAGCACTACTTTTTGTGCAATCTGAGCCACAAATCGTTGCATGTTAACTATTAATTAAAAATCAATAGTGTTTTTTTCTACTCTCAGGTCTCTCTTGCTAAGCAGACAACGAAGGTTATATAAATTATAATCCCAAACTGTGTTGATGAATTATAGTTGTTTTGTTCAGTTGTGGTGCCTTCACTGCCTCACCTGAGTGACAAGCTAACAGATTTATTGATCCAAAGGTTTGCCATCTGTGGATTAGAATGAAAGAAATATAATTTCACGGCTCTTCGGACCTGTGAATTGATTGCATTTTTGTCAACCGGTAACGGTAGTGGGGAAAGCGCAAGATGAATTTTATTAGAGAGTACAAATAGAATTATTAAGAACATGAAGCGTATGTTTCTCATTAGAAAGTAAGGCTCCTTCTTCATGTTTAGGTTTTGAACGATGTGTTCACTTGATGAGCAACTGGAGTTTTTCTTCTTTCTTCCCTGTCGAAAAAAACCTGGATCTTAAGGGTCTTTCCAGCATCTGAGTACTCTTGTTTGACTACGGCGCTAAAAGCACAAGGGGAGCTAATATAAACATTAGCAGTTAGTACAATGCAGCAATTAACTGTAACATATCTTGGCATTTCTTAACTGTGTTTTCTTGTTTCTTATTGACAAATATATCCATACTATTATATTTACAAGCTGATTTATCAGTCCAGCTCTATTATACTTTATGGTTTTTATGTGCTAAATCCAGCTGAACTGCAACATATAAAAGAGGCCAGAATCATGCCAGGCAAAATAAAGATTTAATATGTATATAAAGGGAAAATTGTACATTTTTACAGCCAACATGATTTGTTAGGTGTGTCAGGTTCCAGTTCAGTCAGTAGAAGCTCTTTAATTTTCACACAAACCTGCTCTGAGAATTACAAACAGCCCGCTTCTCAGCTGGAGTTTGCCACAAAGAGCTTCGTCAGTATATCTCTGCTCCTCTTTATCCTTACTCACCAGCTCCGCTCCGCTCCGCTCCTCGAGGGAGAAAGAAAAACCAATAACAAACGATGACGACACTGCTAGAGTTTTCTTCCTGCCGTGTACAGCTTTGTATGAAGCACGGGGGCAGGCAGGTGAGGATGCTGGCATGAGTTGAGTTGAGTCAGCTGTAAGTTGACAAGTGGAGATAGTCGGTCCTGATACGGGAAGACGGCAAGAGGGAAACCATTGTGTGGTAACAATCGGTACTGATAAAGCCGCACACACAAAGATGCAAGACTCAGGGTAAAACATTTAGTTTCCATTTTAATCATATTGAACATTTCAGGTAGATTTCTGAAGTTGAACAACCGAACCCGTGGTGTTGATAAGTTTGTTGTCGTCCTTGGTTCAGGGTCCAAAACAAGACCCCTATATAGAGCTCACAGCCAGTGGGATTGTTCCATTGGGTTTTGGATTATTGCAGAAAAGAAGCTCTGTGGCAAACAAACATTTATGATACTTCAGCAAGATAATCTTAACAAATAAACACCACTTTTATGATTTTTGAAGCATGAATGCAATCGCCAGAATTAAAAAGCTAACGTTAGGCTACCCAACCTAAGACCCACAGCTACATTTTTACGTTATTTAGACGTTTAGACGTTAGATGCAAACTTGTCACCTTTCTGCGATTATTGGTCGTCTAAGTGATTCATGCAGATCCGATGAATTTTTTAAATTTTGGGGGCGTCGCTGGGAGGTACATTTTTGACTGTGTTAAGGTAAAAATCTATTACAGTAGCGGTATAATAAACTTAATTGGATTATATGACGATTAAGGCTGTCAAAGTTAACGCACTCACACAAATTTGTTTAAACGTCACTAATTTGAGGTTTTAGCGGCTCAGTTTTAAAGCTAGAGTGAAGATAATGGTATCATCTGAAACTAGAACAACCTAATGAATCCATCTGTACCAACCATGTCATACAAGCTTGTCACAAAGAAGGTTAAATAACGCTCCAAATTTACGCTACATTTAGTAACATTACCATTTTGCAGACGATTGATCGATTCCGTTCCTGCTTTGGTTCCATTGTGGTCTACAGGTAGTACGGCTGTCTTTTTATTCAGATTTCAACCTCCATTAAGGGGTGGGAAAACAATTAAATATTCAATCTGTAATCATTAGTTTTAGATGAGATGAACGCTACCTATATTGGTTATGTTCAACTTAATTAAAATGATTCATGTGTTTTGTTTGACATCCATAAGAGCAGGGAATGAAATTAGCACCTGCCAAATACAGGGCAAATGTTGGCTATGGCAGGTCCAAATTTCAGATCACGATTCCTAAATTGAAAATAGTCAGGGAGTAAGGTTACATGATTGTTCAGGTGACCGAAGTGACGAGGGCTGGAGACTATTGACGTTTAATTATTGGACATGAGGTAACCAGAATCAGGGAGAGAGAGTCAGTCTTTATTTCAGATTAGCTTCCCCTTTAACCTCATCAAGTGGTGTATCTGCATTAAATACACAAACAAAGGGAGATGCATGATATAAAACCGCATTGCACATGCATCTAATCAATCGTGAGTTTTAAGTACATTTCTAAAAAGTAGACAAAATAAAATGTGAGTCGGTGAGTGTTCCTCTACTGTTATGCTAATATACTCGCAAGATATGACAAGATAACAGAACTAATGGAGCACCAACTCCGGTCCGTCGTGACATTTCATGGTGCTGCCTCCCACCTAACATGGCATTTGTTATTTTAATGAATGAATTTGTCTCTTCTGACCCACACTGTCCTGCTGGTTTTTCACGAGTGGCGACGGGGACTGAAAGAGATGTGACAGCAACAGGGAGTGCTGTCTCGACTCAAACTGGGGCTGCTGCAGTTATTCTATGCCTTCTACAGTAAAACAAATCTCTCTCCTTCAGCCTTTTATCACCTTTTCTTTAACAACACACTCACACTCCCACCACTTAATTGAATATTTATTTATGGTATTTGGTTTATTTTTATGCCTCCTGTTTTTTGGGTTATCCCTCCATCCGTAAGTCTGTCCGTCCGCATTCTCGTAAACACGATATCTCAGGAACGCCTGGGATAAACGTCTACTTGGACTGTAAACTGTATATAAGAAATGGACATAGTCACTGTGACGTCATCCATTGTTTTTTGGACTACAATTTTAAAGCATTAAGTTTGGGATTTTGTTTCGTAATATTGTTTTTGGCTGTCTCCATCTTAGCTTTTGGCTGTCGCCATCTTGGCTTTTGGCTCTCGCCATCTTGGCTTTTGGCCGTTGCCATCTTGTTTTTTTGGCCATCTCCATCTTGGTTTTTGGCCGTTGCCATCTTGGTTTCTGACCGTCATCATCTTGGCTTTTGGCCGTTGCCATCTTGGTTTTTGGCCATCTCCATCTTGGTTTTTGGCCGTTGCCATCTTGGTTTCTGACCGTCATCATCTTGGCTTTTGGCCGTTGCCATTTTGGTTTTTGGCCATCTCCATTTTGGTTTTTGGCCATCTCCATCTTGGTTTTTTGGCCGTTGCCATCTTGGTTTCTGACCGTCATCATCTTGGCTTTTGGCCGTTGCCATTTTGGTTTTTGGCCATCTCCATCTTGGCTTTTGGCCATTGCCATCTTGGTTTTTGGCCGTTGCCATCTTGGTTTTTTGGCCATTGCCATCTTGGTTTTTGGCCATCTCCATCTTGGCTTTTGGCTAAGGGCTATTCAAGTGATCATACTGGGAAGTTGATTCACCTAAAAAAAATTATCTGCTGAGTTACAGACGTCTCTTTCCCAATGTAAGTCTATGGGAAAAAGTCTTTTTGGGCCCAATGGCATCACGTGACGGGACACGGAAGCTGTAGTACCGCCGTTTGGTCGCTACGAAAATTGGCATCAACGGCCGGCGCTCTTCCTGGGGGCCTGCCGGGGGTCTGCTGGGGACAAGCTAAATAGCTAACTAGCCAGCCAGCTGTCTCTGGGAGCTGCGGCCCCACTGACGTAGGTTCTGTTGTCACCATAACAAGTAACAACTATTTTCTTTTGTACTCGTCAAATTACCACAGCAAACAGTTCAATAGCCCTTCTACTCCTATTTGATTTCTATGCTAACAACTTTTCTCATAATGATGTCTCAGTTAGCTCAACTCAAAATGCCAAATCCTAGCTCAATGAGGGGTAGAAGGCCAAGCTCTCAGTGGACACCCATTAGAGCTGCCGCCTAAACGTCGATAATCCCCAGAATCCCACTCGCCTTTTTGCTAAATAATGTCAAATTATACTTTCCACAAAGGTCCATGTGTGATCCTGCTTAATGGGAGCCTTTATTGTTCATGTTTGAAGTAATACAGGAGGGTTAGGGTTAATACAATAATCATTTAAAAACTCTAATTCATTCATTGATTTTCCATATTTTCTTACAGCTGTTGGACATCACAGGAAATGAAAACTAAATGCTCATTACATCTCATTTTCTGCAGTAGTGGTGGCATTTTACTTGCTGTGCTGAGTCATATGGAAGATGAACTGTGTTGTACTCACAAATCAAGATGCCCTTTAAAATTATGACTGTCTCTCTCTGCAGTAAACAGCAGGTATATAATTTGCTATAAAATCCATGTAGTAGGAAAAAGAACGGTGTAAAAGATTAGGAAAAACGGCGTTGCTCTCTTATTGCTTGTCACATTAGTATTTTTCAGGCATTTTCTGGGGACTTTTTAGAGGAAGCTCTGGTGGCATCTGTGGTGACGGCTTAATTAATTAGCATTCTTTGGCTCTCTAGTTGCCTGTTGTCTTCATCTCTATCTGCCATCATCCTCCCACAGTGCTCGCCTGTCTCAGCTTTCATTAAAATAATCCACTTCATGGTAGAGCAGTGCTGCTTGTATTGAATTACAGTGCAGAAATAGGTGGGGAAACATATGTTTTCATGATCATCATGACCTTCTTATCACATGATGATGGTTCATTTCTGCAGACACGACCTGTGACCGCAGTGGGAATATTCTCTGTTTAATGGACACAAGCAGTATTTAATGTCAGTTAGATGTGCACCACATAAATGCAAGCTATTCACAGGCAACTTGAGTAATGGCTACCAGCACTTTACAGTTATAGTCATAATGGCTTTGGCATTTTATTTTGAGCTGCTGTCTGACTGGCCCTACAAATCCACTAAGAGCTAACTTATATCATCCTGAGCACTGCAGAGATGTGTACACGAGCAGCTAAACTTAAGCAGTTATTTCTGGATGAGAATGTAAAATTAATTGAGCCAATATTTAGACCAATCTGCATCATCGCCAAGTACATTTAAAGAGCAGGAATTTGGCCCAGAACAAAATGCATTTTGGCAGACTTGGCAGTAAGCTGCACTAGAATCAGAACTGTGACTGTGAAAAGACAGATACTGTCTACCAGTTTATCCCACAAAATCCACCGCCGATGTGATTAACTTTCACAACTTTAAATGCACTGCATGTCAGTAAAGGAGAATGAATGATGGATAAATTACTTATACAACATATTGAAGCTTTATTTAGCTGGAATTAGGGCTGTCAACTGATTAAAATAGTTAATCGTGATGAATCGCAAATTAAACGCACATTTTTTATCTGTTCAAAATGAACCTTTATGGGAGATTTGTCAAGTATTTAATACTCTTATCAACATGGGAGTGGACAAATATGCTGCTTTATGCAAACATATGTATATATTTATTATTGGAAATCAATTAACACCACCAAAATTCAGTGCAAGTTTGGAGCGTTATTTAACCTCCTTCACGACAAGCTAGTTTCATAGTTTTCTTTCATAGCGACGGTCTGTTATACGTAGCGACGGTCTTATATACATAGCAACGGTCTGTTATACGTAGCGACAGTCTGTTATACATAGTAACGGTCTGTTATTCATAGTAACGGTCTGTTATACGTAGCAACGGTCTGTTATATATAGCGACGGTCTGTTATATGTAGCGACGGTCTGATATACATAGCAACGGTCTGTTATACATAGTAACGGTCTGTTATACATAGTAACGGTCTGTTATACGTAGCAACGGTCTGTTATATATAGCGACGTCTGTTATATGTAGCGACGGTCTGATATACATAGCAACGGTCTGTTATACATAGCAACGGTCTGTTATACGTAGCAACGGTCTGTTATACATAGTAACGGTCTGTTATACGTAGCAACGGTCTGTTATATGTAGCGACGGTCTGTTATATGTAGCGACGGTCTGATATACATAGCAACGGTCTGTTATACGTTGCGACGGTCTGTTATACATAGTGACGGTCCGATATACATAGCAACGGTCTGTTATACATAGCAACGGTCTGTTATACGTAGCGGTGGTCTGTTATACATAGCGACGGTCCGATATACATAGCAACGGTCTGTTATACATAGCAACGGTCTGTTATACGTAGCGATGGTCTGATATACATAGCAACGGTCTGTTATATGTAGCGACGGTCTGTTATACATAGCGACGGTCTGATATACATAGCAATGGTCTGTTGCACATAGTGATGGTCTGTTATACGTAGCGACGGTCTGATACACATAGCAACGGTCTGTTATACATAGCAACGGTCTGTTATACATAGCGACGGTCTGTTATACATAGCAACGGTCTGATATACATAGCAATGGTCTGTTATACGTCGTAGCAACGGTCTATAATTTATAGCAACGGTCAGTTTTTCCTTGCCAAAATTTAGGGGTGCGTTAACTTTGAGAGGCTTAGTTTCTTTTTGAAAGATAGAGTAAGTTAAGAGTAATGGCGACAGATGACTTTGCACAACCTGTAGACTATTAATAATTAGTAGTTTTGACCCCCCAGTGTTCATATCTGTTTATATTCAGTCAAGGACAGTTTCCTTCCTGAACAAAGTGCTGGACGCCGGATGTAGTCTCGTCCAGCGCTGCACACGTGACAGATCTGACGGAGGATTAGATTAAGGCGAACGGCCGAGGAATTGATGGACAATTAGCTGCGGATCAAAGCCGTCCTCTATCCTCAAAGTGCACCGCTCTCATTAGCGGTCAAACCAGGAAGGAAAATGAGACTGGTTGATCAAAGTCACCTCATAAAAACTAAACCTCTGTGGAGTTAACTGTCAAACTCACATGCTCCAAGTCCTGCAGAAATGCACTAACTCACCGTAGACATACAAAACAGGTTTTTAACTAAGGAACAGTCACCACCGCAATCTTTAATTTAGGATTTCTGCAGCTACACATGTAGAAATGATGTTGGGGATATTTGATATCTGCCACCATTGCCTGTAGTTTCACATGATTTATTTTTCTTTTATCTCGATCTTGAACTGCAGCTTCACTACAGTGTTGAGTACATGCTATATAGATTATATAGACTGTAATATAGAGCAGAACACAGCAGAAAGGCAGAACTGACAAAGAGAAACTACTTTGTACTCAGAATACATAATCGACTGAAAGCACCTGTGAGACACTTCAGGAATTCAGATCACATCATGTTCTCTCATATAACATTTTAAAGACAATAAATTAACATGCAGGTTTAATTGACTGTTGGCTAAGTCCTGCCTAATTGATTGAATATTGAAAGACAGACCGCTGATCCATGAACCTGACGCTAGTAATGTTAACATATTTAACAGTATTTCACCAAAATCTTTGGGAAAAGAATAAAAGATTGTAACGTTGAGTTAACTCATAGATCATAAACGTTTGAATATAAAACGACTCGTTGAAATCGGTTGAGAAATGTAGACGTTGTAGTGCTTTTTATCCAGAAAAAGCGGCAGCTCCCCCATTCACTTGTATATGTTAACAGGCTGGTCTTGCCTGGTCCAATATGGCGCCCACGTTAACGTACGATCCAGGAGTTAATGCCGTGTCTATTTATATATGTCTGTGCCAAGGATAGTTTGCTGAGAGAAAAGAGGAAAAGGAGTTGTCGGGTCAAAGGTGTCAGCTTTGGCATTTCTGCTCTATCAGGTTTCTCTAAGTGGGAGAACACTGTAACTATTGTGGTTTGGTGTTTGGGAGAAACTCTGCTGTCGTATCAGATGTGACAGCGCTGACCTCCTCTCAGAGACTGTCACCGCTTCATGAGACCTTTTAACAAAAAGGAAAATAATCATCCAACCCAGTGAAGCCCTCTTGGGTTGCTGATGCTGAGATAAACTTTCAGAAAACAACAAGACGAAGCAGTACTTTTTTCTTTTTTTGTGTGTGCGCGTGTGTGAACCAGACAAACCTGTGTTCTTCCACCTCCTCGAGCAGTCGAGATGTCAAGATATGAGCACAGAGAACGCCGACTTGGATGAGACTGGATCGATATTCTGTCAGTTGAATCAGTGGATTGTCAGCGGACCGCCATGAAAGAGACGGTCAGGAGGGAAAAAAAAAAAAACACAGCAAGAGGATGCTTCTACAAGACAGAGACTGGGAAAAAAAGAGAGGAAAAAAATCAATTCCTGGGTGTTGTTGTCTGCTGTGGGCTAACAGGAGGGGAGCCGGTGTGTGGTTGTGTTGTATGTGAGCCTGAAGCACACTGTGGTCGTACTCACTTCATTGGAGGACCACCAACAATCATCTGTACGCTGCACTTCAAACCAAACCAAGCAACTGCGTGTTGTGTGTCAACACAATTTTCATATTTGACCCCATTTTTTCCAAGTATAAAAGCAGCGTTTTGCTGTCAACAGTCAAATCAAACCGGATCTAAAGTCCTGTATTCAGTTGTTATTGTTATTTACTAATTACTAGAAATGTCAAAGTTAACATGATGATAACTTGTTAACGCAAATTTGTTTTATTGCTGCTAATTTCTTTTGATGAATTAACGCAACAACGCAACTTGTGATTTTTTAGGCTCAGTTTTAAAGCTAGATTGAAGATGCTGGTATCATATGAAACTAAAAAAACCTAAAGAATCCATTGGTACCAACCATGTCATACTAGCTTGTCTTGAAGGAGGCTAAATAACGCTCCATCTTGGTTTTTGGCCGTCGCCATCTTGGTTTTTGGTCGTCACCATCTTGGTTGAAGATACATATGAAACTAGAAAACCTGATGAATCCATCAGTACCAACCATGTCATACTAGCTTGTCACAAAGGAGGCTAAAAAACACTCCAATTATGATTGGAGCGTATTGTTTTATGCTAAATGCAGTACCTGTGAGGGTTTCTGGACAATATCTGTCATTGTTTTGTGTTGTTAATTGATTTACAATAATAAATATATATATACATTTGCATAAAGCAGCATATTTATCCACTCCCATGTTGATAAGAGTATTAAATACTTGACAAATCTCCCTTTTAAGGTTCATTTTGAGATTAATTTGCGATTCATCGTGATTAACTATTTTAATCGATTGACAGCCCTACCAATTACTAATTCTTCTTTTGTAAAACAACTCACTGTCACTAACTGGTATCAGTTAGTTGATAGTTTTACCGTAAAAGGATAACATTTATCATTTTTGACGGTTGAAATGAAGCACAACATGGAAGTGAAAGCAGCGCTCTGTTTTTTTAAATGTGAAATTGCAATAAAAATATTTTGTCCCTAAAATCTATGAATAATTGTGATCTCAATTTTGATCAGAATTATTGTGATTATCCTTTTGGCCATAACCGTGCAGCCCTAGGCTACATCACAGCAGAAATTTAAATGAATAACTGGCTCTCCATGTGTGCTGTTGGCTTGGAAGCAGGACTGAGAACTAGTCCGGGCAGACCAGAGCGGGTCAGCACCGGCTGAACTTCGTGTGCATGTAGACGGTAACACTGTGCCGACTAACTGACAGTATTGCTGTAGAGAGTAGGCTGAAGCTTCTCACTCACGCTGTGGGCTTTCTTTTCCACTCCGGTGACAAATCAATCTCTGTCCTTGATCAGTAAATTACTGCCCTTCACACTCCCAGCCGAGCACAGCTTCATTATGTACTCTTTGTCAGCTTCTCCCTCGCTCTCTCCACTCTCACCGCCTCACTCCGTTTGTCTCCGTCGCCTGTTCTTCCACTCTTTTTTTTTCTCCCCCTATCAATCTCTTCCCACGTCAGAGTTTTTCTTTCTCTGCCTTTTGCATTTTCTTTCATTATCTTTTTCCTTCCACTTACCTCGGTGTATATAAGCAAAATTCAGCACTTAAAGGTTCATAAATGTGATGATTTGCTGCTTTTCCTGGTCTGACATCACAGTAACATAATATCTTTGGGTTTTTGACTGTTGGTCGGACAAAACAAGACATTTGAAGACCTTTTAACCCTCTGAGACCCACAATAGACCCGTCTTAGTCTTCTTTATGGGGTCCAGGGGGTCTTTAGGGGGAGATAGCAGGTCAGCAGTAGATGTCACATAGAAGTGGTGTACATTATCTGAAAGCTGGAACCTGAAGATTCATTTGAGATGCTGCTCAGCACTGTGTGTCAAGTTCTTCTAGTCATAAATCTGTTTAGAACATTATGATAGAAGTATATGATGGTCATCCCCATGCTCTGTTAGGTCTTATAAGTTGTTGCAGCAATTTTTGGGGTTGATACCATTTGTTACACAGATTTAGTGCTAAATTTAACCATTTTTTGCCACCTGAGAATTGATAAAAACGATCAATAATCCCTCCAAAATACTACATTAAGACACCAAGACCTTGAGGAACACCATAGAAAAAGCCATGCTGTGATTTGGGATCAAACACTTTTGACATTTGAAGATTTCTGCAAGAATTGCATTTTTTCGGCGATTGGATGGCGAGCTCCTTATTGTCAATCTAGCTAGGAAAGCCATCCATCCTCTGAATGCTCTAGGTCTCTAGTCTGATCCATCCATCCTCTGAATGCTCTAGGTCTCTAGTCTGATCCATCCATCCTCTGAATGCTCTAGGTCTCTAGTCTGATCCATCCATCCTCTGAATGCTGTAGGTCTCTAGTTTGTGGCTGTAAAGTTTCATGAGGCTGTGATTATCCTAGAGGTCACCACAGGTCATTTTATACGGTGAGGTCAATGAAATGTCTCCTATGGGGACTAACATCATCACGCATTAATACAGTTGGGCTCATTGGATCCACAAGAGTCTCAGCTTTACAGTGAGACCCAGTTTATGTAATTCAAGAGTGTTTAGGGACCCCAGTATGCAGAAATATTCAGATACACCATTTACCGCGAGTCTCTGATGGTTAAAGACCAATTGAGACAATAATCAGCAGAATAATCAAATGAAAATAGTCCTCAGTTTCAGCCCTGTTTTTTACTTTCTTTATGCTTGTATTTTCTCTCAGTGGAGAAACGTTCAGTTCCCAGCTCTCAGTCTGACTCTCCCCCCGTCAGTCGCAGGCTGCCGGCTGGCCTGTGACCCAGTCAGAACAGTAATGAGCTCCAGGTCTAATCAAATGGACGATTAAATCCCATTCAGGGTGCAGAGCTTTATAATCTCAAGGCAACTGATGTTATCTGGGTCATAGTGCTTCAGACTCCCCTTGCTGCATACAGATGCAGGAGTTGTCTCCTCGCACACAGTCCAGGTCCTCATCCACGTTTCTAAATCCCTCCAGTGGTAATTACCAGGGTTCCTGTTCAGGTGAGGATATAGGCTGGTTCTTTTAACCATCTCTACAAGGAGTCCCCAGACTATGATATGATCAGCTGCTTATTATTTCTATACTGACTCTCGATACTGAAGCACCATTTCACATTTCTCACATTACCCGCGATCCCGACTGACTTAACTGTATTTCAGAGGCTGTAACGGGTTTTAGAGCTAGAGTGAAGGGACAGATATCATATGAAACTACAAAACCTAATGAATCCATTGGTACCAACCATGTTCATTTTCTAAAAATGGTCTCGCTACAATGAAATGGCTCCTATGGTGACTAACATGATCACACATGAATACAGTTGGGCTCATTGGATCCACCAAAGTTTCAGCTTTACAGTGGTACCCAATGTATTAATATTTAATATTCAAATACAGAATAGAGAGTAGAATAAGCAAAAATAATATATTTATACTGCATTCAAAAACTGCCTGGTTTTAGCCCCAAAACTGCATGTGATTATCATAAAGTGGGCATATCTGTAAAGGTGAGACTCGTGGGTACCCATAGAACTCATTTTCATCCACATATCTGGAGGTCAGAGGTCAAGGGACCCCTTTGAAAATGGACATGACAGTTTTTCCTCACCAAAATTTAGCACAACTTTGGAGCGTTATTTAAAGACTCAGAGCGGAGAGTGGACCTCAACTTATCAACGCTACCTCATGACAGGTAACCGCGGCAGTGCTACTGCAGGGCTGAGTTTTCACTTCCATTCTCCAGGAAACGTGCAGCGGCGACGCGCTTTGAGTTCAGGCCGGTGCACGCCAAGGGGAGAGAACGAGCAGCGAGGCAGGGAGGCATCTGATTGGTTCTTTCCAAGCGGACCGCGAGGCAGTGATTGGTAGACGTTTACTGGATTACAGCAGCTACAGATGACGGCTCTTTTCCGCTCCTTTTTCAGAGCTCATCAGTAATGGATCCCTGTCGGGGCGTAAAGACCATTTCAACCAATATCACAGACAGTGGAGACTGGAGAACATCGTCAACCCTGCCTTTAACCGCCTTCTCGACAAGCTGTTTCATAGTTTTCTAATTTCATATGATACCAGTATCTTCACTCTAGCTTTAAAACTGAACCCGCTACATCCTAAAAAATCGCAAGGTTAGTTAATGTGTTATAGAAATTAGTGGCGTTTAAACTAATGTGCGTTAATGTGTTATCGTGTTGACTTTGACAGCCCTAACTCAAATATAAATTTAGATTTTGGTGAGAAACTTGAACAAATCCAGCTGTTTGAAGGAGATGTTTTCACAGCAACATCAAATAGATAATAGAGAGGGATTATGACATGTTTAACAAAAACCAGTGTGACAACAGTAATAAAGGAGTGGATGTTGAAGTACATGGGATTTATTGTTTTAGTTTTGTTTTTTTACCCTCTTTTAATCCCTACTAAAATACCAACTGGATCCTCAGAATAGCAGCTGTGATCATGCTGCTCCATGCAAACACAGATCATTGTGTCCAGTAGTGAAGGACTGATTCTCAGGGTAACTAATTAACACCTCGTTGGAGGGCACGAGTCTCTGTGTTAAAGGTCTACCTCCTGCTGATATTCAGAGACTCTCTACAGCATCCTGTTGCCAAGTTTCAAAGCCAGAACTCCTCTTCACGCTCACCTGGAAAGTCTGTTACGAACTAACCTTCCCCCTTCAGCCTCAGCCTCACCTGATCCCCTCAGCTCCGACCTTCAGCTAAAGTCACTCGTCGGGAGAGAAGAGATGTTGAGGATAAAGTTCATTTTGACTTTGCGGTTTTGGCTTTGAAGTGAGGAGCTGTCCTGTAACTGGCGTGGAGAGAGATGGTAGTTTATCAGGATTATTAAAAAGGCTGCAGCAAATCCTGTCACTGTCAGCCTCCGGCCCGCCGGATCCCCGAGGAGCGCTAACGAGCCAACAGACAGCTCAATCAGTCCGTCCTGCTGTTTTCACCCTCTCACTTAGAAAGGGACTCTGCTTACATTCAGATGGGCTCGCCATCACTTCATCTCACATCTCACATGCCATCACTTCATCTCATGCTCTCATCTCCAAATCTTTCTCTCCTTCATTATTGAGCTCTGTTTGTCTTCTATTCTTCTGGTCCAGCGCTGTTGTTCTGTGGCTACAGCTACTATAGCGAATGTAAACATTGGAGAAGCATTGGTAGTTCTTTATTGAGACAACTGTGATCATGCTAAGTTGTAAGTCAGTAAGAAAAATGTAGACTAGCATCTTCCGATTCAATACTATCACGATACTATTTGATATATATTGCAATTTTTAAGTATTGCAATTCGATGTTACGATGTATTTCTGTTAACTTTTTTAACACTAGACCATGGGGAAAAGTTGAATCATACACTTCTAGGTACTTTTACTTTGGTAAATCTCTATGTTAATCCAGTAAAAATGTTTGAATTTCAGCATGTATGTAGTCAGAGATGTCCTGAAGTCAAATATATCAGTCATTGTCAGGAATTATTTATCATCCAGCAACCCAAAAATCCAAGAATAAAGACATTTCCTCACAGATTAGTGGGATTTTCTTTTTAATTTATAAGGGACATGTAATGTTTTATACTTCTGGTGAAAATAATCCATCAATCTTATTTCCATAGATGTATTTTTTTATATACAGTTCCCTTTGTTAACACCTTATTTTGAAAAGCGGACGTAGTCCCACGTGTCTACTTCCTCTAACTTCTCCAAGGTGGTCTCTAGCTCTCCCGTCAGCTCCGTTCTCTTTATCCATCCATGGTCAGCTCCATCGGGGCCGTTTCAATGCAGAGAACACAAATGTCAGTATCTGGGTGCTCTACAGTCGTAGCGTCGGCCCATTTGACCACGGAGACGAGAGCGACGGCAGTCTCCGTTATCGTATCGCGGTTTCCTGCTAACGTTTTCTGACTGTTTTTTCTGACATTTTGCAGACATTTTTCAGCCTTTTATTCAGACATGTATTAGCCTTTTTTAGAAGTTAGCATGCAGCCTCTGCTTTTCCTGTCAATGTGTGAAACCCAAAGTGTTTCCAATCCTTACTGGATGTGTAGTGTTTACCACGCTGGATTTAACATGTGAGGGTGCAGGTCGTATCCACGCACGTATCTACTTTCCCGTTATGGCTCGCTGTGGTTTGTTTTGGTTGACGGATACGGAACGGATATGACGTCACGTTACTCAGACTACAACAATAAAAGTGGTAACTTCCTTCTACTTCCACATACATTATTTAATTTAGGCCAAGTTCTTGTTCAGCATCTTGTGTTTAAAATACGTTAAATATTTGTACCAGAAAACATTGTACAAAAACTTGTTTATATTCCTCAAAGTTACTGTAAGCATTGAAAGAAATGATAGTTTAGTTGATGCTGTGTCAGAGAGGTGTATTGAATCACTAGTACGTACAATGGTCTGCTGTCTGGACTTCTTGTGATGTGGAGAGGATTTCTAAAGCAGGTTGCTTGTGAGGAGGCCAGCAGGTCCACTGTGTTATTTTATCTCATGCAACCATTTCTGTCAGCCCCCCTCACACACCCCCGTCCTCCGGTGGACGAGCTGTTGTGCTGTTTGTGTATATTCTTCACAGATACTCCATCACAGCTCCCTCTAGATTTTCACTCCAGCTATCGATTTCTTCTCTCCATCGAATCCTGCTTCATGGCTTCATAAATTCTTTGGGGTTGACAGGTTGGAGATGAAAGTAAGAATATCTCCCTTTTACCGAGCTATCTGACCAGCTGCACCTCCTGGATGCTGTTGAACTGACGGTGTAACGTTGTTTAGAGGGGTTGTGATCGGCTACCGGATAGATAAAAGTAAATAATGGTGGTAGTTTGTGCAGGTTGCTGCATCACTGCACCAGATATTATACACAAAACTTTATTTACTAATATAATGCCTGATTGGTTCAGTAGTTTGTCGTGTCAGAGAGTCGGACCAAATCGGTTTGCAGAAGAAAACAATCTCAGGTTAAAATGAGCTCTTTGTTTGTGAGGCTGTAATAAACTCTGTGTGTAGGACAGCCTTATTTCCTGAGGTCACATCGTGTTTTGGAGCACGATGTTTACTGGCAGTTATGAACCCTGTTCTAGTGCTCCGTGCCCCCCTCGTATTTTTTAAGATGTCCTCTTGTTTTACTTCGAAATTACAGTGTTTGTCCAGCTCTGTGGTTTTAAATGATGCTTGTCCTTGAAGGAGCAAACTTCTCCTGCATGTTTTCAAGAACAGCAGAGACACTTTGTTTCTTAAGTTTTGATGAACTTTTAAACTTCTGGATGTCCTGGTTGTCCAACAGTTTGATGAATGTTGTCCCAGGGGCGTTTTTTTTATCGCCTCGCTGCCCAGCATGGACGCTTGATGGGCTGCCACTAGACACACTCGACACCTGGTTGTACGAACGTTTTACCTCCGTGGGCTGCTGCCACGGAACCAACATGGTGGCTCGTTTTGGAAACTTTCTTCTCTTATATCACGAAAATAGTTCACCGAAATGTGTTTCTGAAAACATTTCACGAGAGAAATAACCGAATGAGAGCTGCAGCTGATGAATCTGTCTTCATTTTGGATCGACAACATTTAGTTTAAAAGTTCCTCGGGAGTTTTCCAGAGGCGGCGAGTCGCGCTGGACGCCACCTGATTTGCATAAAGCATCCTAGACCTCAACTTTATGCAACCGCCACGCTACCAGAATGCATTGCACAGCTGCTTACATAGACAATGAATGGGAAGCGTGGAAAGGACGAAGGCTATGGACACTTACCATAAGACCCCATGGTGTCTTACACCGTGTCCTAACTTGATGCGACGCGAGCGTCAGCGTCAAAATTAGCTTGATTATATTGTTTCTTGTTTTCTGTCGGAATGTTCCGACTAGCCGCAAAGTTTTTATTTGAGCTGAGCGTTTGTCGGACGCCCTGCCAATTGAGCCAATAGCCAATTGAATAAAGGCTTTTTATATTTTTTGCCAGAAGAGTCACATTTGAAGTCAACTTTTTTTCATTATTTTCTGACATTTATAGACTTAACAATTACTTGATTAATTGAAAGAATGATGGATGAACTGGTAATGAATGTTGCCATTAATAACAGCCCTTAGATCAGTGAGGTTGTTGCCATCAGCAGCAACTAGACATGATTTCTTCTGGCTCTCGTTGCTGATGAGATCTGGCAACTGAAAAGCCTCCAATATGTGCAGAGCTTCACTTGTTTTTCTGCATATTAATTAATGGCAAAGCCTGCAAATAGGATATGCACCGCTTAGTCAGTTAGACTGAAACCACGTTTAAAATAAATCATGACGTTCTCAATGTAGTAAATCCTTTAATTCCCACACTTCATTTCATTTCATGTTTTTGTGAGTTTTTCTGCTGTTAAACGGATCATCCGACGGCACTAGTGGAGCATTCACAGGGTGACGAGAGAGAGAGAGAGACGCCCTGCGTCCAAACATCAAGTCTCAGATAATCTTCTTTTAAGCGATGATTTGCAGAACCACGTCACGCTGCAGTCTTCCCTCCCCGCCTTCACTCGGATGAAATATGTCCTTTCCATCTTGTTGACAGTTGCTGCAGCAGACTGTGAATATCGGCGTCCCCTGTGTCAAGCTACCACCCACCCACACCAAATATGTCTACATCCTGTATATACATACAGTACAGTTCCTTAAATCACAATTCAAACACAAGTCTAACAGATGATTAGAGCCAGGAGTTCTTTAACCACCTGAGACCGACTTTACAGAGCTAGAAAACCTAAGGAATCCATTGGTACCAACCAATGTCACGTTAGTTTGTCGTGAGGGAGGTAAATAATGCTCCAAAGTTAGGCTAAATTTTGGCGAGGAAAAAATTACATGGCCATTTTCAAAGGTTTCCTTGACCTCTGACCTCCAGATATGTGACTGAAAATGGGTTCTGTGGGTACCCAAATAGTCTCCATATTCTCACTGTAAAGCTGAGACTCTGGTGGATCCAATGAGCCTAACTGTATTCATGTGTGATGATGTTAGTCCCCATAGGAGACATTTCATTGTTCATTGTAATGAGACCAGTTGTTTTGCATTTGACCTCACTGTATAAAATGACCTGGGGTGACTTCTAGGATAATCACAGCCTCATGAAACTTTACAGCCACAAACTAGAGACCTAGAGCATTCAGAGGATGGATGGATCAGACTAGAGACCTAGAGCATTCAGAGGATGGATGGATCAGACTAGAGACCTAGAGCATCCAGAGGATGGATGGCTTTCCTAGCTAGATTAAACAATAAGGGGGTTTCTGAGCAGTTTACACAACAGAAGTGTTCGCCATCCAATCGCTGGAAAATGCCAATTCCTGCAGAAATCTCCAAAATGTCAAAAGCTTTTGATCCCAAATCACAGCATGGCTTTTTCACTGGTGTTCCTCAAGGTCTTGGTGTCTTAATGTGGTATTTTGGAGGGATTATACCACCTCACGGTACCACCAGCTGTGAACTGTAATCTGTTTTTAAAGTCACGCACCTTGGCGGAGGTCTGCGCTCTCCGAGTGCCATTCTAGTTATTACTATTTTCTCCTAAAAGGGGCCATGAGAGCCAACACTGGATGACGTGTTGCCGGTCTGATGTATGCAAAACGTGCAGTTAAAAAATTACAGACAGAAAAAGCAAATGGCATTACATTTGGTGACGAGTGCATTACGACTTGTTTAGGACTCGAAACTCGAAGTTTAGGACTTGAGACTTGCTGAACAATGTCTTGGTTTCACCTCTGCTTTTTTAGTCGTTAATCGTCAGGAGGATTCGGTCTTAACTCGTTTGCTCGTGTGGCTGCAGAAATGGGAGTTTTCAAGCAGGCAAAATTGAAAAAGTGAATTATGAGATAAAAAGAAAATGGAGTTGTAGCTCTCTCCGGAGCAAAGTGCTGAGTGACCCGATCCCGACGGGGTCTAAGTGCTGTGTGCTTGTGCGTGTTTTTTAAGAGGTTAAGAGGTGTTCTTGTCACATTCTGTCAACTCTCTGAAAGCTTAGCCTGGAGGAATACCTGACAGCCATCTGGCGGTTGTTTTTCTCCGTGGCGTCTCTCAAACACACACACACACACACACACACACACATACACACACACACACACACACACACACATCCACACACAGAAACTTCCACATGCAATAAAAATCAAGCGCACACACACGCAGTGAGATAAAGCCTGGAAGAAATGCAGTAGCTTCTGCTTATTTGAATAATTAACATTTGCTTTGGAGGGGTTCTGTGTGCCTTGAACTTGCTCTGAAAACAATCACATGTTTTGTTAAATAGCTGGTGCAAGAACCTGCAGCATGTTGCAGCATCGTCTATCAATCCGTCATCCCTGAAGGATTACGCCAGTGTTGGTTTATGACTCGCATTTTCTGCTGGTTTCTTACCACTTCGTCCTTCCCTTGGATGAGTCCGATGAGAAGCAGCTATAGCGGTCGTGTAGTAAAGACTTGTTTAATGTCTATCTCGGCTGCAGCAGAAGGTATTTGTGCTGGTTGAGCTCCGGGATGTAGGTAGGTAGCTCTGACATATCCAACGTTGGAGAGTTCAAAGGTGCCGTTTCGGAGGGTGCTGCTCCGAGATGTGGCCAGATGTTTGTGATGGGCAGCAAGCCCAGATCCTGTTTCCCAACACCAGAGATGAAGAAAGCTGCCACGTTGAAGAAGGAGACCTTTATGGGTTTAGTTAGTCCAGGGCACTCCTGAATTAGCAGATAGGGAGAGACGGAAATTAAAGTCAAGTTCACTTTTTAAGCACTCTCAACATATACTTTCAACATATAGCCAGTTCAGAAGAACTGGCTATATGTTGAAAGTATAGTCATCAAATGCCATTAAATAGAATCTACAAAGCATTTCAACATAATTCAGTCCAGCTTTACTGGGTTGGGCTGTTATCGGCTTACGTTGCACGGCGGCTGGATTCTTGCGATATCAGCAATCGGCATCCTGTGAGGAGCTTCAGGCGTGGTTTAGACGTGTGACGAGAGGCGACTGTTGGTTCTAAACAACAACGGAGGTTAGCGTAGATGCTGCAGTAGCATCAGTTATCACAACTGGAGAGTATTTCTTCATTGAAAGAAGAACAAAGAACGGCACCGAAGGCTTTTCTCAATGGAAAAAGATGTTTTTGCTCTTCTCCAGACTGGCTTTGGTAAGAGTTTGGTTGACAGATGGTTCATCCAATCACCTGCTAAGTATTTTTTTGAAAGTGCCTGCCCTTTTTTGTGTAAACAAACCATCTGGTGTGTCAGGTTACTTATCCACCCGATTTGACTGTTACCAGACCATTAAATAGGCGTTATCAGTCGCTATAAGCACCATAGATGTGGGTCATTAGGGGCTACTACGTTGCGAAAGTCAAATTTAAGTTTGGGGCAAGTCATAGTCCAGTCAGCACACTGACACACTGACAGCTGTTGTTGCCTGTTGGGCTGCAGTTTGCCATGTTATGATTGGAGCATATTGTTTTATGCTAAATGCAGTACCTGTGAGGGTTTCTGGACAATATCTGTCATTGTTTTGTGTTGTTCATTGATTTACAATAATAAATATATACATACATTTGCATAAAGCAGCATATTTGTCCACTCCCATGTTGATAAGAGGATTAAATACTTGACTAATCTCACTTTAAGGTTCATTTAGAACAGATAAAAAATGTGCAATTAATTTGCGATTAATGGCAATTAAGTTTGGATAATCATGTGCTTAATCACAATTAAATATTTTAAGCGATTGACAGCCCTAATGAGAACATACATTTTAGGAGACAGGGCTGTCGTTTTATGTCAACGTGACTTGTTTTAATAGTTGTAAAATACTTTTGGAAGTTTGCAAAACCAGAAATGTTTGCAACTGTACAGGTTGCATTTTCACATTTTACCTTACACATAACTCAATTTAAGTTACTCTCAACAATGATCCACATCATATTATGAACAGTGTTGTGTCTTATCAGTGATGCAGTCCTAACGTTGATGTCGCTTCTTCTTCAGGAGCAGGAGAGCTCAGGGTTGGACCGGTTTCCCGTGGACCAGCATCAGAACTCGTGCTACCTCTTCTGGATCCTGGAGGAGCTCCTGCAGAAATCAAAGGTAGCGTGCACGGTGGAGGTGGAGGTGGGTACGGAGCAGACGGGCTTCCTCAGTCACTTGGACCAGCGTGTCTTTCTAATGTCAGAGGAGTTCCCCTTGTTTGTCATCTGCATGTGGAGGTTGGGAGGTCTCCTCACCTCCTCGGACAGATAAGATCCTCCAAGAAGCCTTCCAGAAGCACAACATGTGGTGAAATGTTGGCACCATTTGGGCCCATTTTGTTTTAATTTGTTCAAGTGGTATAAAATGCATAACTGCACAACTGCTGAGTGGGAAAGACAATGCTTTTTAAAAAAGTTGTTTACTTTTTCATTCCAGCATTAGATGTATCTGTAATTGAGTAGTAACAAACACCAGCAAAATCATTTAAAACCAGTTTTACCCCTTCAGTGTTGTGATGTGTTGGACATTAAAGGGATTTTAATTGAGTAATGATACTGAAACTACCTCTGAAATCACCACTGAGTCTTGTTGAGTACTAATACTGATCCTCCATGAATTGCTTTCTGTAGCAGATCAGTGCTTAGAAAGGCTTCTGTTATTTATGTGAGTAATAACTGAGGCTCTTTACATTATTATTCCTCTCTCTATTGATATTAGCGGCTCGGTGTCGGTTATATTTGCTGCAGGGGTTCAGTGCAGGGCTACACAAGTGCGACTAAAATAATTGGGATCGTTTCCAGCTTGTTAACGGTTTGAGAAAAGTGTTAAAACTTCAGAGTGATGTGATGCAGCAGTTTGGATTCCTGATTTATTTAGAGGACAGTGTTTTTACACCAGTTTGTGATGTAGTAAAGAGTGACCTTCAACTTGAAACTGAAATCTGTTTTGATATGAAAGTAATTGTAAACAGAAATAGATGAAAAATCAAAGTGATATTAAAAACAAAACAACACGATAACACAACGTGAACGATTTCCTACGAGGGATCATACTGACGACTAATTTCCCTGAAAGAGAAGTTTAAACTCAGACTAGTCGACGAGTCTCAAAGTAAGAAAACACTCAGAATACAGTCAAAATTGAGCACTCTGTATACTAATAGAAGAGCCATTTCAAAACTTGAATCACATTTTTCAATAACCACCTCATATTTTAAATGTCCCCAGTGTCCACTCGTACTTGCCAACCCTCCCGATTTTCCAGAGAGACTCCCATCTTTCATTGCCTTCTCCTGGTTTCCTCCCCGCGTCACAATTCTCCCATAGTCATCCCGATCTTAGTCTGTTTCTGGAACTGTACAGCGTCTATAAACCCTACTGTTTCCACCGAGACGACAATTCATCTACACCAACTGTCGTTTCCTGGCAGAAGAGAGCAGATCCAACGCAGTTTGAGCTGCGCTTGAACCGGTTCTCTATTCCCATTCCTAGCGTTTTCCCTGCCTGCCAAAGTGGCGGATGTCCTGACGATTTTACCCGCCACTGCCAACAATTTACCCGCATTTGGAGGGATGTAGCTGCTAATTTCAGACCCCGATAGCGATAATATACAGCAATTGGGTTCATGAGTGTTTAGCGGGCTCCATAGCTCCATTTAGTTGGGACAACACACAAGGTGTCGAGGGCCCGTTCATCTCTGCCTGCAGCTTTCCATTACATTTAAATCAGATGAGTTTATCTACATTTCTATAAACTCCTCTTTTCTCTCTCTGGGTTTTAGCTGCTGGTCTGTCAGAGGACAGTTTTTTAGAGAAATGAGCGAGTAAATCAAACATAAAAAGGTTTTTCGGCAGTGCGGTGAACACTTCCTCCTGTCCCCGGTGGACATTATACTCTGGTTGTACAGTACGAGTGTTGGTTATTGAAGTGGAAACTACAGCAGCCCTACTAATGGACTCAATGTCTGCATCTGTTTCCTGAAGCTTGTGAGCCTTTCATCATTCCCCCGGTCCGGTTCTCTCACCCGCTCCTCAACAAACCCAGCCTCCCTCTGCAGCGATCTTCTCCTCCCCTGCTGTCTGTAATAATGGCCCCGGCACGAGCGCCGGCTAAATAAGTTTTCCTGGTACGTCACGAATTACCAGAGAGGCTCACGGAGCTCCGGCTGCCTGCGCTGATAGCCATCGCCGCCATTGTGTCTGCTTTGGGTTTGTGCCCCGACTCCGTCTGTGATCTCCTCATCTTTCATATCCTGTTGAGAGCACAGCGGGGATGGGCTTTAAAAAATAAAAATGGACTGCTCGTACGTGCGCTGGTGGTTAATGTGCCTCGGCGGGATTGACAGCCGCAGAAGATGGCGTGTTGCGTCACCGGCAGAGGAACCAACTGAGTCTCGGCATATGTGGATGAGCTGTTTCATCAGCAGAGATTAACATGTGGATCATGAATCTATAGGTTTCTAAAAACCTGCCTACCACTATATTAACAACTAGAGAAGATCTGATGCATCTTTAAGTCTGTTCATGTCAACACATCCCACGAAGAGACTCAAACCAGCATGGATCTGCTACTAAGTGTCTTCTTCCTCTGCACAGTTAATATTATTAAGATCAGGATCTCCATTCGTGCCTCTCTCATTTATAAGTGACAACAATTCCTCCGTGTTTGCATTAGCAGGAAGATCTGCTGCATCTAAACGAGCGCTACCGATATCTCTCCCTGAGCTCAACAGACAACAAGTGTTCCACAGGAAGGAGGGAGCACGACTAATCAATCTGTTCCATCCTGCCTCTGACAGAAACGCTGGGCTCGTACTGTAAAGAGAGTTGTGCAGTAGGGCTGCTCGATTATTGGTCAATATTAAGATCATTATTTACCATTGACTTTGGAAACATCACGCATTTAGCAAGAAAATACTGTAGGCTGCATTTTAAAGTTAAATTCATCAATCTGGTGAACTTTGAGAGCAAAAGTTAAGAGGCTAGAAGGACATGAATAACTTGTGCTCCTGGAAACTATTTTGTTTGTATAGATACTTGGGCTGTCAATCCACTAAAATAGTTAATCGTCATTAATTGCATATTATTTATCTGTTCTAAATGAACCTTAAAGGGAGATTTGTCAAGTATTTAATCCTCTTATCAACATGGGTGTTGGCAAATATGCTGCTTTATAGAAATGTATTTTATATATTTATTATTGTAAATCAATTAACAACACAAAACAATGACAGATATTGTCCAGAAACCCTCACAGGTACTGCATTTAGCATAAAACAATATGCTCCCATCATAACATGGCAAACTGCAGCCCAACAGGCAACAACAGCTGTCAGTGTGTATTTTTTTTTTTTGCCTTAAACATAAAGAAGCCTTTTTTGTTTGTGTTCCAAACGTGACATTTCATTCAGTTTTACAACATCTTAAACGTGTTTCGCAACGTAGTAGGCCCCTAATGACCCACATCTATGGTGCTTATAGCGACTGATAACGCCTATTTAATGGCCTGATAACAGTCATATCGGGTGGATAAGTAACCTGACACACCAGATGGTTTAGCATCAAGAAATATGACTGTGACTTGCCCCAAACTGCATGTGGTGATCATAAAGTGGGCATGTCTCACCAAAACTAGCAACAAGCTAGTCTGACTTGGTTGTTACCGATGGACTCTTTAGGTTTCCTAGTTTCATATGATTCCTGTATCTTCACTCCAGCTGTAAAAGTGAGCCGCTACAACCTCTGAAAGATTGATTGCGTTAAAGAAATTAGTGGTGTTGAAACGAATGTGCGTTAATCAGCAGACTGAGGACAGTCCACCCCGGCTGCCGGACATAGAACGCAAGACAAAATGATCGATTATCGATAAGTTGATTATCTTGTTTTCATTATCGTTGGAGGCCAAAATTGTAATTTAAATGTAAATATTAAGAGATGGACTAACATGTTGTTGGTTTTGGTCTTTTCATCGGGATAGTTGACAATAAGAAAAACACAAGATAACACCAGCCTTATCATTTTAAGAGATTTGGTATTCAACAATTAAAAGCAAAACTTACTTTAATACTCACTATACTATGTGTACATGTATTTTTTAGAATAAATAAAGTGAGTGTCCTGCAGCACACTAGACATGAGATACTGTAGTCTTTATGAGAAGCTTGAAATACGGTAGGAGGGCATAAATCAGTGAGAGTGTAAAGTGGCTTAGTGTGCAGATCCTGCAGGAAGCGTGAGCAGGTTGTGTAAATAATGCTTCACTAAGGCATATCCACTCTCTCCCATCAGGAACGGATGATTTATGAGCTCTCTGACTCCTCAAATCCGCACGACCTTGATTGATATGAACATTAATTTTCCCATATGTCCAGGAATTTCTGATCCTGAAAGCGGCCTGATGTTGTTGTTGGTGTTGGTGTTGAGGTCAACGTCTGTTTTAAAGTGGAGAGAACACAGTAAAGGCTTGTTTAATACATTCAGCGTGCTCTTAATCCCAGATTGACACGATATATTCTCTCATTCATACATTCAAAAAGATGGAAAAGAGAGTTCTCTCTCGCTTGTGGGAGAATTGATTTAAAGAAACATGCGTCACAATCCTTTAACAAGAGGATTAAACCTCTCCGTGCTCGTGTATTCTGAATTCAGAAGAGGTTTAAAGAGAGTTGAAAAAGGGGGATATGAAGAGTTTCCTTTTCCATCCATGAGGACGAAGTGATTATTTGAGCCGTTGGACTTCTGGAGGCTCTTTGACCTTGATTGATATGAGAACTAATTAAACTGTGATGCTCTTCCAGATGCTTCGTGTCTGATGTTCTAGATCATCGGCCTTATTCAGACAGCTGTTTCACAAATCAACTTCTAACTAACAGCTCATTATTTTTATTGCCGTGGAGCAGTTAGTGTACCAGATTAGACCCTCACAAGACATTCAGGACTGGTCTGGCAAATGAGAGGATGAAAGATGAACTTGTTGGAAACAACCTCAAAAAATGTCTGTCTGGTGGACAGAAGCCAAATATTATAATAATTTATATGTTGATGGATGAAAATCAGAACGCTTGTTTTCTTACCAACAGTCATGTGTTACTGTCACTAAATGACTAGTGCTGGGACGATTCACCTGTCTCCCGATTCCATACTATCCCGATACTTGGGTGCCGATTCGATATGTATTGCGATTCAATATTTGTCTATAATGGCTCTTTTGATAGTAAAGGTCGCTGACCTCTGATCCAGACCATGAAGGGAACAAGTTGATCTCATCATACACTTCTAGGGACTTTTATTTTGGAAAATCTCTAAATGAATCCAGTAAAAATGTTTGATTTTCAGCATGTATGTAGTCAGAGACGTCCTGAAGTCAAATATATCAGTCATTGTCAGGAGTTATTTATTATCCAGCAACCCAAAAATCAAAGAATAAAGACATTTCCCTCACAGATTAGTGGGATTTTCTTTTTAATTTATAAGGGACATGTCATGTTTTCTACTTCTGGTGAATATAAACCATCAGTCTTATTTCCATAAATGTGTTTTGTAAATACAGTTCCCTTTGTTAACACCTTATTTTGAAAAGCGGACGTAGTTCCACGTGTCTACTTCCTCTAACTTCTCCAAGGTGGTCTCTAGCTCTCCTGTCAGCTCCGTTCTCTTCATCCATCCATGGTCAGCTCCATCGGGGCCGTTTCAATGCAGAGAACAGACATGTCAGTATCTGGGTGCTCTACAGTCGTAGCGTCGGCCCATTTGACCACGGAGACGAGAGCGACGGCCAGCTCCACCGCCACATTACCGCGATACGATAACGTTTCCTGTCCGTGACAGAGTTAGCATGCAGCTTTAGCTCTGCTCTGTCTAGCTCTGCTTTTCCTGTCAACGTGTGAAACCCAAAGTGTTTCCATCCTTTACTGGATGTGTAGTGTTTACCACGCTGGATTTAACATGTGAGGGTGCAGGTCGTATCCACGACGACCCTCCAACGTTTTATGCTTTCTGTGGTTTGTTTTAGTTGACGGATACGGAACGGATATGACATCACGTTACTCAGACTACCACAATAAGAGCGGTACCTTCCTTCTACCTCAACAGAGACTCAGATGAAGCAGATATATCGATTCTGGCGTTAAACAAATCTATTTCAAAAAGGTGATGCATAGGAGAGTTGTTGTTTTTCCCCACCTTTACTGTTTATGCTGATTAGATATCAAAAGATGTTTTCTGTCTTCATGAGGTCTTCTAATGATAAACAAGATGAACCAGACATTATGTGCAGTCTCACTGATTCCCAGCATCAATCCTGACACCTCATTCGGCTCAGTAGAGTGCTGATTGAAAAAACAGCTCCGTTAGTATATTGAGATTGATAGACACCGTCTCGTCCTCCTCTGGGTATTCCCACCGATACGCTGAGAGTTAATGCGTCAACTGAACGTGGCTGAAGTGTAAATATAACGCCGTCGTCTCCCAGTGATGAAAAAAAACCCTGTAAAATTAAGATGAATGAGCAGAAGTCGTCCTCAATTTACAGTCTGCTAAACCACATTAGATGACATCATCTTAGACTGCTGCTCATAGAGCGACGGGGCTGTTTGTCCTCCAACCACACGTCAGCAGGTTACTCCTGTAGAGATTTGCTTTTAAGGTTCTCCTTGAGAAGGATTTATAAGAAGCTTTCCAGCTCAAAACAGTACAGGAATACACATTAAAATAACAACAGCTTGGGGTTTATGGCAAGCTCTTAATTCTGTTTCGTTAAGCACTTCCAACAAAGAACAAGTCAAGTCTGAGAAATAATCCTGATAGGAAACTCACAGTATCTCAGATGTTTTCTGCATCTTTTCCAACTATTCCTTTATTTGTTCAGTCTTGTGAGTCCCACGACTTTATGGAAGTGCATTCATACTCATTACGTGTTCTATCGTTCAACATACTTCTGTGTAAATAAACAGTATCTTATATATATGTATATAATTTATATATATATAAACAGTCTGCATCTTTTCGGAGGCATTGAGCAGTAATTTACGTCGTCACTTCCTTAATTTCAAATATAAAATACACCTAGCGAAGTGAAATCTTATACTTAAAGTTAAATTGAAGCGTTCGTGATGTTACAGAGCTGTCCGTCAACATCCGTTATGAATGTTGTCGTCACAACAGCATTGCATTGTGGGATATTTATGCCGTTGTAGCTGTAAAAATGGCTGTAAAAAAAGCCTTGTTTTTTGTTTTCGTGTTAAATCTCATTGTCAAAACAGGAAAAAAAGAGCAACAGAGGACTAAATCTCTGTGCCGCTGCCTCTACGTGTGTAAATCCATCATGATTAGGCCGGTAAATGGATGTTTTTATCTTTAATTCAGACTCATCTGACAGCCAGCGTCTGTCCTCCGGGGGCTCCCCCGCTGGCTGCCTCTTTCGGTTCGGTCTTTCCGGAGGCTGATTTGTGGCCGTCGGTACCAGGTGCTCTCCGCTACTCATTAATGACATTCATTTGTCAAGAAGCTAAAGCAGCGACGGATGCACGCAGTCGATAACGGCAGCCGGTGGGGAAACGGGGCTCTGAGTGCTGCGGAGGGCTGAGCTTCATGTTTGTTAATGAGCTTCACCACCCGGTGACCTCATCACTGATCCGGACGCTTTCAACTGAGACCTGCAAGCAGATGATTGACTTGACTGTCTCCATCACTGACTTGATTCCACTGTGCACCTGATCTGAATGTAAACCCTGATGAACAGCTTCATTCAGATGACATACTGCGACTACTGTATCGACATTATATATACAATTGTATTGATCAGGCAGGTGTTTAAGATGTCAAACATGTGACAAAGCCCGGCACAATTTCCCAGAATCCAACATGACGTCTTCAGATCCCTTTTTTTGGTCCGACCGACGGTCCAAAACTCATTTTTTATCTGTTCAAAATGAACCTTAAAGGGAGATTTGTCAAGTATTTAATCCTCTTATCAACATGGGAGTGGACAAATATGCTGCTTTATGCAAATGTATGTATATATTTATTATAGTAAATCAATTAACAACACAAATCAATGACAGATATTGTCCAGAAACCCTCACAGGTACTGCATTTAGCATAAAACAATATGCTCCAATCAGAACATGGCAAACTGCAGCCCAACAGGCAACAACAGCTGTCAGTGTGTCAGTGTGCTGACTTGACTATGACTTGCTCCAAACTGCATGTGATGATCATAAAGTGGGCATGTCTGTAAAGGGGAGACTCGTGGGTACCCAGAGAACCCATTTACATTCACTGATCTGGAGGTCAGAGGTCAAGGGACCCCTTTGAAAATGACCATGACGGTTTTTCCTCACCAAAATTTAGCGTAAGTTTGGAGCGTTATTTAACCTCCTTCATGACGTTCTAGTATGACATGGATGGTACCGATGGATTCATCAGGTTTTATAGTTTCATATGATACCAGTATCTCCACTCTACACCCTAAAGATTGCATATTTGGTTGCATGTTTCATCTGCAATGTTTAACACAAGGAAGATATAACTGAATCCTGTTCTAATGTGATGCCTTTACATCGTTATCATGACGCTCGGTGTAAGAGGAGCTCTAGATGAGCTCTCAGATGCACTGAGGGAGATTTGTTTTCTACTTTTCTTTGATGCTAAATGTCTTTCAGCAGCTCATATCTGTCAGTCAATTACCTCCAACCCAGAGTTTTTTTCCAAGCATGTCAGGTAACGCCGGAGTTCAGTTTCAATTCATCTCGGCCAATTTTTGTGTCTTTGCTTTGCGTGCCGATCCGCAGCGGGAATTCCCTAATCAGCCGCAGGAGCAGCGTGAGCGGTGAGGACTCTCATTTTCTCGTGTTACCGGCTGGTTTGATCTGAACTTCTGTCAGACTCGTCTTAATTCACACGAGAGTGACATTTTCATTACTTCCCTCTTGACATGCAGCCCTCTGAAATATTCAACAAATAGTGATCTAAACTGTGGAGTGATGGAAGCTGTGGTCTCTTCAGATCGTCTCTGATGGACGCCTCCATACGATCACTGTGAGTTCACCCTCTTTATGTCTCCTTTCATTCTAAATTCATCACTTTTCACCTGAAAGCTGTGAGTTCAGTGAGTTGTTGAGGAGGCTGGAGTTCAGTGGTTTTAAAAAAGAGAACAAGACGGTCAAAATCCTGACCGCTCTTATTGTGGTAGTCTGAGTAACGTGATGTCGTATCCGTTCCGTATCCGTCAACCAAAACAAACCGCAGCGAGCCGAAACTAGAGAGTAGTAACCGCTGGAGGGTCGTCGTGGATACGACCTGCACCCTCACATGTTAAATCCAGCGTGGTAAACACGACACATCCAGATAAGGATGGAAACACTTTGGGTTTCACACATTGACAGGAAAAGCAGAGCTAGACAGGGGTTTCTGATCAATATCTGTCATTGTTTTGTGTCGTTAATTGATTTACAATAATAAATATATACATACATTTGCATAAAGCAGCATATTTACCCACTCCCATGTTGATAAGAGGATTAAATACTTGACAAATCTCCCTTTAAGGTACATTTAGAACAAATACTTGCGACAGCCGTACATAAAACACATGATTTTATTCCACAAATGTCAGCGGAAAAATCGTTTTTCTCCATGTCAACTTTTTAGAGATGCAAAGGTTTCATCTGATATCTTCTTCATGGCATTGATATCAACTGTACTATTATTATTATTATTATTATTATTATTATTATTATTATTGTTGTTATTATTATTATCATTATTATCATTATTATTATTATTATCATTATTATTGTTTTATTTTTATTATTATTATTATTATTATCATTATTATTATCATTATTATTATTATCGTTATTATTATTGTTGTTGTTATTGTTATTATTATCATTATC
>CAKAOI010051025.1:62748-90315 GCA_916701655.1 Sebastiscus albofasciatus
TGACCAAACGTCCACTGAACATTCACTAGATATTCTCAGAGCTAAACTAACTCTCCTGCAGGGTGGAGTGAGCGCGCGTTCACGTCTAGAGGTGGAGCGAGTACGCGAGAATGCGCGCTCTGTCTGAGTGAAGGCAAAGCATCCAGAGGAGACGAGGCTCCGGCCGTATGCGAGCGCGCATGTGTCCCGACCCGCTACATTTATATGCTTAAAAAGTTACAAACAGTCCCTTTAAGCTTTTGTTTGTAGAGAAACTAACCGATCCCTAACCCTGAAAGTTGGTGCAGTTTAGCAGAAACGATGAGAGCAGGGAAACTTTGAGTTACCTGTTTTCTAAGGTAACGGCTGGACTGCATTAAGTCATAGAAGTTAAGTCCACTCTGGCCTGAACGGGCTTCACTGCTCCTCTCAGCCGGCTCCTTATATGCAGCTAAAGGAGGACGCGGCCTTTGCAATCAAACTCTAGCTGGAGGGAGAGAGGCATAAACAATGTATAATTAATCAGCGCGCTATTAGTATTCCCTGACATTGTCGGCAGCGACCCTGGAGGCTGACGGAGCAACAACAATGTTCACAGATACATAAATTAGACTTTCAGAACAGAAGCAGCTGCTCGGGGAGAGCAGCACTAGAGGATGTGTGAGAGTAGGACTACTGTTTCCTCCTGGGAGAGGTCAGAGGTCAGAGGTCACGGAATCACTGGATGAGGCTGCACCAGCTCATTTGTTTAGTTTGGAAATACAGAAGTTAAATCTGTTTATTCTGTTTTTCTTTTTCAATATTTTAATAAATGAGGAGGGGAGAGACTGATAATATTTTGATCAGACCACTTTGTTTGTTTTTAAAACTTTGTATTCATATGGAAGCGTTGAGTATCAGACGTGTTTCCAATGTCGGAATAACATCACAAGAGTTTTGTTCGAGTTGTGGCTCGCTCCGGTGATCTCGATCGTTCAGTGTAAGGTGGACATAAAAACTCAGCCCAAACTGTCTTAAGTCAGTCTGGACGTTCCGATAAAATCAAACAACCATAATATCATCTAAGTTTAATGACGCGAACGTCGTCAACAACCGATAGGAGCGCTCTGTCCAGCACCAAACAGGAAAACGGGGTAGAAGGTAAACATGGAGGAACTGGTGGAGTTGTGGCGTGAACATACAGTTCACGCCACAACAAGTGGCTTCGTTCGGGACAGTAGTTAGCTATGTAGCTACTGGAGTTTATTTTGAAAAGCCTGTATAGATGTAAGGAGCTGAAACTGACACGTGTTTCTGGACATTCGGAGGAAAACGCACGAAAAATGAGGAATAACTTTCCGTACGAGCCGTTGTGTGAGGATACGTTGCATTAATTATCATATCAGGAAATGATACATACTGTATACTATAAATACAGTTGTATGTTTGCTTCTTCATCTTTACCTCAGGACGCCCGTCTGTGGTGGAAATATAAAATATAGGTATATACTCTTACTCAAGTAATTACTATGGCGACTACTTTTACTTCTACTTCATAGTAATTCATAGCACTCTGATAGTTTGTGCTTCTCTGCCCTCGACTGTCCTAAATCAAGACGTTTAACTCCTTTAACCAGTAAAACAGTGTATAATAAAATCATCAGTAAGAATCAGGAGAGCGTTAAAGAGGTGAATGTCAGCTACAGCGAGGCGTGAATCACTCCGTCGACACCGAGTCACTCACTCGTGAGTTCTCTGACATTTTTGGGGTGATGAAAGTCAAACGTTTGACTCAGTGATATTTCATATTGACATAAAGTATATTTATGGTGTTATACTTCAGACCTGAAGTCATGTAATCACATCATCATATTCTGCTTTAACAGTTTGTTTCTGTGGCTCTGAAGTGCTGCAGAGACGTGAGTCCCTGTACGAGGTGTGTTCGACCTGCAGACTCTGACCTGTCTGACTCAGCTGGTTTAGCATCTACTCTGTTTTACGGTCTCTTATTTGTTGACGTAGCAGCTGTGTTGGAGTCTCGTAAATAATTCACGATGACTGCAAGCAAATACAAATTTACTGTTAACATACGGCATACAGAGTGTATCATTCCTCTAGTCGTTCTCCATCCATCTGTTTATTTATCATCCAGAACCAGGTCAAATTAAAAATATACAAACAGTTCAGTTAAACATCGCTACGGATTTAGGGAACGATTTTCTGCCTTTTAAAATGCTGCAGGAGGAAATGTGTTGTCTTCAAATGGCAGCAGGAAGTAGGACATGAAAAGACCCAAACCAACAATGAGCTGATGCTGCTAATACGTATCGTCTGTGTGTTCAATATAAGGTGGATGGACCATACGAGGCCCCTGTCTTGTGGCCTCGAGGACGTCGGCTTACCGCTCAAACTGAACAAACATTTAGTGAATTTCCACCTTTTAAACTTTTAAGCGAAAATGGCCGAAAGGAAAATGCAAATGTGAAATAATCAAAAGCTCCGGAACAGATGCTTAATACCCGTTGAGGTGCGATTGTTTCGTCTTTTCCAAAGTCAAGAAATAAACTTTGAACCTCAACTTTTAAATCCAGTTCTGGCAACTACCGGGAAGTAAAGTAATTACGATTAATCGCATGATTATCCATCGTTAATCAGGATTAATCGCACATTTTATTCAAAAATGTACTGCATTTAGCATAAAACAATCTGCTCCAATCATAACATGGCAAACTGCAGCCCAACAGGCAACAACAGCTGTCAGTGTGTCAGTGTGCTGACTTGACTATGACTTGCCCCAAACTGCATGTGATGATCATAAAGTGGGCATGTCTGTAAAGTAGGGATGTTAATAATGAACCGTTTAACTGTTAACCGATTAACTCTATCGGTTAAAGCGGTTAAAAGAAATGTTAATAATGAATTCAAAAGCTGAGCGGCTCAGAGGAGCGGCTCGTCTCTTTAAGGAGGAAAGCTGGTCCACCTCAACAGCCCACCTTAAGAGGCGGAGCCGGAGTTGCAGGATACAGGAAGTTGGCTCCGGTGTCTCCGGCTCGCTTAAGCGGAGCGGAGGAGTTGTAGTTTCGTAGCATTTATTCACCGACAAATAAACTGTAAACACACTGCTACACCTACGATCACAGCTAGAACGCCACCAACAACCTCACACTCACCACCAACACACACACGGTCTGTCGGATACTTGCTGATGTTTCGCCGCGCTGACAGACTGGATGTGTGTGGCGGCGGCGGCGGCGAGCACGAAGCCTCCGGCAATGCTAGAGCTGCTAATGGAGCACAAATACACACACTGTTTGTTGGACACTCGCTAAAGTTAATCCGGGCAGACACACAGCTGACAACCTGCTAAACTAAACTAAATGTGCGGTGGAGACTTTTACTGGGAAAGTGGCTGCATGTCTGCGACACTACACGCAGCATCGTAGCTGCTAGGTTAACGCTCCCGGACGGTGAACTGGAGACAGTGAACGCAGCATCGTAGCTGCTGAGTTAACGCTCCCGGATGGTGAACTGGAGACAGTGAACGCAGCATCGTAGCTGCTAAGTTAACGCTCCCGGACGGTGAACTGGAGACAGTGAACGCAGCATCGCAGCTGCTGAGTTAACGCTCCCGGACGGTGAACTGGAGACAGTGAACGCAGCATCGTAGCTGCTGAGTTGACGCTCCCGGACGGTGAACTGGAGACTCAGTTGTCTGTTTTGTAATTTAAGGCTGTCCCACTTGAAGAAGAAGAATTAATTTAGGACGATAAAACCGGTGAAAGTCTTGTCCCTTTGTACTGATTAGCCCGTGTTGTTGGTTTTTAAAGTTGTAACCGGAGGTCTTCTCTCTCTACAGTCTTGTCTTCTCTCAGCTGTTCTGCTCCATCAGCCTCTACTGAGCTCCATCTATCAGAAGGAGCAGAAGTGACGCCCTGTAGCTGCCAAATCCCCAACCAACACCCCCCACCCCCCCACCCCCCTCCATCCATCCACTTTCTAGACAACGGTCCTTCTTCCACATGGAAAACATTTTGTGAAATCACCTCCTCTATTATGATTAATCTGTCCTCTCTGTCTTCAGGCCTTTAAGAGCTCATTACTGAATCCATCATACTTTGACATTTCTCTGCGTACGCGCTGTCGGCTAATTGAGACGTTTGTACGCCGCGTGGCTTCTCTGAGAGTCGGTCAATAGCTCCCGAGTTGAACGGCCATTAGCACAGCAGATATCTCTGTCAGTGTTCGTCTGAGTCATGCAGATCGTCTCAGGTTTGTTTTCTCTCCTGATGCATGTAAACATGAATTACTTGATGAGTAAGTCATCTGTCAGACCCTATCTGTGTCGAGGGGAAGCGTGATATCAACTCTTTTCCTTCAGCTCATTCATCATTATGGTGATGTCAGTATCAGACGGTAACGATCAGACTCAACGGGCTTGTTCACGAGACGTTAAGTTTTAGTAGGATTCAGTCAAAGGTCGGCATTTCTCTGTTAAAACAAATGTTTCAATTACAATCTAATACAAAATTCAAGTCCAGAGAAAGAGCTCTTGATTTCACACAATAAAGTAAATGATCCCGAGACATCATGAAAGTTACATGTTTATTATTGTCATTATAAAACATTTATGAGACCAGTTCTAACGTGAATCAGTTTCTTTGAAATATGATGTTTTCTGCGATGGCGTATTAGGGCCATTATAGGTTAAGAAATGTAATAAACTATGGAGCCGGGGGAGGGCAATAATATTCTGAGAAAAACTCAGGATTCATGAGAAAAAAACTCTCATATTCTCCGAGGTTATAAAGTCATAAATTTGCGAGAAACGAAATCTAAATTCTCTGAAATTAAAGTCACAAATCTGTGAGACTATAAAACGAAAAACAGTGTTTTGTTTTCTCGCAAATTTATGACTTTATAATCTCCAAGAATATTCAAGTTTTTTTATCTTAAATTTATGATTTTTTTCTCGTAAATTTACAACTTTAATCTCAGAGAATTTCTGAGTTTTTTCTTGCAAATTTTTGACTTTATTATCTCTGAGAATATTCAAGGGGTTTTTTTCGTAAATATGTGCTTTTTCTTGCAAACTTTATAATCTAAGAGAATATTCATTTTTTTTCTCTTAAATTTACCACTTTAATCTCAGAGAATTTCTGTTTTTTTTCTCGCAAATTTATGACTTTATAATCTCAGAGAATATTCATTTTATTTCTGTAAATTTGTGATTTTTTTTATTGTAAATATGTGTTTTTTCTTGCAAATTTTTTACTTTTAATCTCAACTTTTTTTCTTGTAAATTTTTGTTTCTTTTTTTTAAATTCACCACTTTAACTTAAGAGAATATCTGAGTTTTTTTTGGTAAATGTATGATTTTAATCTAGTTTCTTTCTTTTTATTTATGTTTTATTTTTAATCTACAATGGCCCTAATACGCCGTTGTAGTTTTCACATCAGACACGATGAACAAAGGCATTAAAAGAGTCTAAAAGCTGAGACTTGACATGATCTGTAGGTCTTTACCGACGTTCAGCGTTCAGTGTGGGAGCTCATGAAGAATCTATATATCATAATCGAAGGTAAGGTGATGTATAGACTTTATAATAGAAAAAGAACAATATCTACAACCTCTTCATGCTCATGTTCGGTTCATCCGAACTCCGTTCTGCTGGTGTCTCATCGGGGGGGAAGAAAGCACACAGTAATTGCAGTTGTGATATTTTTAAGTCTGCAGAGGTTTCTGTCTGGCTGTATCGATTCACACATCAGTCAAACTCAGGAGCTCGCCCACCGCCTCCACACTTCACCTCAAAGTGCTGCTGCACACCAACTTTCCACCAGGTTTTCTATACTCGTATACTTGAAGTCATTTCTGTTGAAGATATTTTTTATATTCCTCAAAGTCCAAGTCCACGGCAACTTTTCACGGGGCTCTCCGGCTGTTAGCGGTCTACGAACGGAGAACGCTTAAAAGACGACAGTCTGTTTACCAAACTGAGGAAGAAGACCAATGAAGCATAGAGGCTTTGATTAGTGGCACACATCCTAACGAAGCACAAAGCCTTTCACCTGTGGCGGGATTGGAACAGAGGCGATGACTGCGGTGGCTGCAATGTGATTGAAGGACCATAAAAGTAAGACAGACATGATGTCTGCTGTTGGCGATGTACAACTTGGTGTTTGAGTCGCTCTCGGCCACTTTCATTTTGTCAAATTAGCTCTCAGAGGGAAAAAGTACTTCCCGATCGGACCTGGTCCTGCACGTGAACGCAGCATAAATGCCCTGTATCACAATGTTAACGAAAGTTAAAACATAATGTGTGTATCCGCCCCGTGATTCGGATCGGCTCCGAAATGTAATGTGTTCTTCCGTGACCCGTGTTCCACCCTTCCACCAAGTTTCACAACATGGGGTCCAGTAGTTTTTCCGTAATCCTGCAGACAAACAGACAAACAAACGGAGCTGAACACCTCCTTGTTGGAGGTAATTAGAGATTCAGATGAGGAGCTCCTGAAGCTTCATCATGTTTTTCTTTTTTTCTTTGCTCATTGATTCGCTGGTAATTGGAACAAATTATCCAAATTGAGATTTACCCTGTTTAGAAGAGAGGAGGGGAAAGCCTTTTGCAGGAGCACCAAATGAGTGTTTTTATTTGATCTGCAGAAGGTGGGAAGTCTGTTTCCTGCTCAAGGCCTCAAGATCATAAGGTTAGAATGAAAATAACATGCAGATAAATAAATGTGAGTTGAAGCTCCTCAGAATCAGTTCATATTGACGGGAAGCAGTCTGTGTTTTAGTCTTTGTACACAAGAGCAACCTCAGTGTTAACGTCAGTATTGGTCCTGTTGTTTAATGGACGTTATTGACGGCGTCTTGTTTACCTGCAGTGCATCCATCTGGACCGCCGTGTGCTGTGGCGGACCCTCATCGAGCCCGTCACAGCCCGCCAGTCTGGACAGCCTGTCATCGGCAGGGCGGGACCGATGTCGGCGGAAGGGCTGATTGACACAAATACCCACCGAGCTGCCGCAGACAGACGAGCGGCGTGCGGTCGGCAGCCGGGAAATTGCAGTCAATCAGAGCGTAGCTTCGCCGTTCGTTGATCCTAATGAGTGCAGGACTGTCACGTCTCCCGGCGGACCTCGCTGCTGTCAGGAACGCAGACAGGAAGTCGGTCCCAGAGGTAGTGAGTGAGCGAGGACTATTGGAGATGACTTCCTTTTAGTTTTATTGCTCTTAATTATTGTGTCTGATTGGTATAAAAGCTGGATTGTCCTCGTTGGTCTGATTTAAGTGTTTACAGATCCATGAAAAGCCCTTCAGTTAAATTAACCAAGGTGTCTCAAATGTCTTTAATCCAGTTTAGAAGAACTTTTAATGTCTTCAGTAAAGCTTTAGAGGTCGTTCAGGTGTGTGTTGTCACACTTCCACTCCAGTTGTGTTAAAGGTTTTCTCACAGAATGAAATGCAGGTGTAACTAATGTTTAAAAAGCGGTAGTTTGAAGTTCTTAAACACAGCTCAGGTTTATTCTAACCATTCATCCAGAAGACATTTTACCAAAAAGACTCGCCATTAAATGCCGGATCCATCTGCGTTCTTTTCCAATTTTTCCAAACGGAAACGTCCACTCAGCCGTAAACAGAAATCAGTGACGTAAGGATTTGGGATTTTTTTGAAGTAGGGTTGTATGTATACTCTCGCGTTCTGTGAGGTAAAATGACTGTTTCTGTGAATGTAGTCTGGCGGCTTTGAAGAGCACGAAAAGGCGTTCAAATGCCACGATAATGCCCAAGGCGTTTAGCGTGCAATAAGTACACCTTCCTTGACTTCCGTGTGTCATTTATACGTGTGTGGCGTACAAATGACACACGAATGTGTACTCATAACACGCAGAATGTCTGTGTAATGTCGTCGTATTTACACGCCTTCCTGTGAGACCGGGTCGTGACAACAGTTTGGAGATAACGAGCGTCAACAGAAAACTCGTGTTTGCTCTTTTGCACGTTTTAAGTTTCTTTTTCTTCCAGAGCAGCAGCGTTTGTTTGTCGAGTGCCTCCCAAGATTTGACTTAACAGACCTCTATCTTTTTGATCTTCCATGTTGTAATTAACCAGTTTTCCCTTAAATATAAGAGCGATCATTAATATTCTTAGTTGCATCTGTGTTTTGATGAAGATAGAATGTAATCCAAAGGTTGTTTTCATGTAAACATAATATAAAGTCCTCATATGTCTGCGTATAAATGAGAAGGATTGATTTACTTACATATGATCGGTAAATTAAACCGTCATCTCGTAAGAAGCTAAAAACACAGTTTGATGCTTTGGATGTTTTTCTGTTTATCTCTCTCCACCACACGTGTCAAACGAAGTGTAAAACACATTCCCAGCAGCCACTTTCACCCTCTTGACTCGGTGAAGGAGCCTCTTAGTATTCTGCCGGCGTCCCTGCCGAGGCCATGGTGGTGGCGGCGGCGTCCGCAGCCTGGTCGGCGGGGCAGCGCCGGCTCTTTCTGATGAGCGACTGAACTCTGAAATCTGGGCTAAATCTCCGGCCTCCTCTGAGACGGAAAAGAGAAAAAAGACTTTTGAAGTTCACGGTGGGCTTTGAGAAGTGGAGGAAATCATTAGGATGTGGTTCTCCTGTGAATCAGAGCTGCAGCGGGACGGAGGCAGCTGTGGCTCCGTGTCCACCTCAGACTCCATGTTGACCTCTGACCTCTTAACATCAGAGTCGGTCTGCAGAGGGAAAGCATGCGTTGGCCGACGCCACAGAGCCGGTCGTTGTGAGAGTAGCGTAGGTCATTTGGAGCAGAGCCAGTGCGTATAGAGTGTGAAAAGTGAGTGGTGAAGCAAGAGAGAAAGAGCGGTGGCGACGGGAGCGAGTAACGTTATCGACTCCTACCCAAGCCGTTCTGGGCTACTGTAGAAACATGGCGGTAATTTTTGATGTAATAAAAATAAATGCAAAAATAAATAAATGAAAATGCAAAAATAAATGAATGAATAAATAAAAAATAAAAAAAAATGAAAAAATTACTAACTAAAAATTGCTAAATAAATGAATAAATAAAAAATAAATAAATGAAAAAATAAATGAAAAAATTAAAATGCAAAAATAAATAAATAAATTTAAAAAAGGTAAAATTAAACAGTAGAGTAAATAAATAAGAGAATTAATACAAAGATAAATAAATAAAGAAGCAAATTTAAACTGAAATATAAATTTTTGTCACATTTTATCAGTTAATTAATGGCTACATTTATTTTTAATATTATTTTTGTTACATTTAATGACATTTATTTATTTATTTTTTATTTTGGCATGTTCCGTCTTCCATACAGATTTGTTCATTTTGACTTTTTGTCAGATATGTTTTCAACATAGAGTTTCATGTCCATCTTGAAGTCTTGAAGTAATTCCATTAATCTGAACAAACAAATCAAAAATCAGCCGGCGTGAGAAAGAAAATAATCATTCACTTGTGTATTTAAATAAATCTTCTTATTACTAATTGTGACGGTTTATTGTGATACAAGTTTTAGATGCAATTCTCCACCAGAGGAGTGTGGGACAGTCTCAACATTAAGTCATATTCATGTTATTTTATTTCCATAAAGCCGTTTTAGACGTCAGGATGACCGTAAAGATCTTCACACCAAACAGAGGACAAGAGAGGTAGATCCACACGAACACACTCAGGTGTCGGCGTGTTTGTGAGCAGGTTTACTTTGTAAACAGCGAAACAAACTTTAGTTTTAATTGAATTCTACATTCGCTCGCTGCTCGGCTGTAGCTGCACATTCTGTGTGTGTGTGTGTGTGTGTGTGTGCGTGTGCGTGACAGTCAGCGACTCCGCGGGTGTCTCTTTGTGTTCGGCTCCTAATTACACTTCGAACTCAGCAGTCGGGCTTCTGCACGGCTCCGTGAGCCTTACAGCACGCCGTACAATATGCCTCTGAATCACTGCGAGCTAGCGGCGGGTAACCAGGGAGCTAATTAGCCTTCTGCGTAGCTTCCTCCTGTTCCTCCTGGGTTTTTTTTTACTTCTCTGCATGTCGGAGAAAAGTTTTTAGAGAGTACTTGTGGATTGTGTTTGTTGTTGATTTAAATATTTAGTGAAAAGGAATCAGCTCTCGGTGTTTGTGATGGATCTGTGAGACAACAATCAGCCTCTCTGTGTGATCTGAGGGCCTCTTTAGAGTCGACGACACCTCAGCGGAGAACAACTGCATCAAAGGTTTCAGACGTGTTCTCACATACAGACCAGGAACACAGCTTTCCTCTTTCAGGATCAATCTGATTCTGGAGTTCAGCTCACCGGTCAAAGTTCAGGTGGTTAGTTTAGTGTAACAACACAATCCTCCGTTCGGTTCCCGTGTTTCCTGTTTCAAAACAGCAGCACTAACGTCCACGTTTAGAGGATGGAACCTGCCAAAATCAAAAATAAATGAATAAATAAATAAATGACTTCATAAATAAATAAATATGTCATTAAATGCAGCAAAATAATATTAAAAATAAATGTAGCCATTAATTAATTGATAAAATGTGACATAAATTGATATTTGTTTCAATTTGCTTCTTTATTTATTCATTTATTTATCTTTGCATTAATTAATTCCCTTATTTATTTACTCTTCTTTTTAATTTTCCCTTTTGTTTATTTATTCATTTTGTATTATTTAAAAAAATATTTTTTTATTTATTTTTGGAGTTATTTATTTATACATTTTTGCATATATTTATTATTTATTTTTAAATGTGTGTATTTATTTATATATTTATACATTTTATTTATTTATTTATTTATGCATGATTTTCCCTTTGCATTTCACCCCTTATTTAAATTGTTGTTGTTTTAATTTGCTTCTTTATTCATTTATCTGTTTATAAATTATCTTATTTATTTACTCTACTGTTTAATTTTCCCTTTTATTCATGTATTTATTTTTATTCATTTTTAAATTATCTATTTTTTATTATTATTTTTATACATTTTATATTTATTTTGAAATGTATGTTTATATTTATTTATTTCCCCAAACTTATTTATTTATGTATTATTTTCTTTATACATTTCCTAACACATTTCTTTATGCATATTCACTTAACGTGTCGTCATGAGGTCAGAAATAAATACATTTAAAATAAAACAAAAAAATAAATGCAAAAATAGATATAAATACAAAAATAATTAAATAAATATATACATTTAAAATAATTAATAATAATTAATAAAAATAATTACATAATTATATAAAAGGGACAATTAAATAGAACAGTAAATAAATAAGGCAATTAATACGAAGATCAATAAATAAAGAAGCAAATTAAACGTCACATTTTATCAATTAATTTATGGCTTATGGCATTTATTTTTAATATTATTTTTGGTACATTTAATGATATATTTATTTATTTATTTACTCATTTATTTATTTATTTATTTTTTAGAATTGTGTTATGATACGGTAACAGTCATATATGCCGTTTTGGGAGACACTGGCAAACGATTTATTCTGTCGTTTAGGTGTGAAGACGTGAAGATTAGTATTATTTTTATTATAATTATTATTATTATTATTATTACTCATTGTATTCACATCACTGACCCACAAACCCACGCAGCCTCAGCTCTGTATCTCCACATGAATACAGGTAGTGACTAATTCTTCCACCTGCACGTTTCCACGAGTCAGAGACGTTCAGAGCGCTCTGACATTGGAGGGATTTTTTTTTTTCTGTTTTTGAATAAGCGAAACATTTTATTTGTTTTAATCTCAGACCTGTTGTTGGTGCTTCCCCCGCTGAGATGTTTCTAGGCAACCGGATAAACACCACGTCTGTGTTAACACTCACAACTCAGCAGCATCAAACAAAGTGTCCTCCACCCTCCAGATGGATGGAGACGATGAGAACACTGCTTTCTTTATCTGATCTCAATATGAATGTAAAATATACATCAGGATGTCACACGGGACTGAAAGCACCTGCTGAGCTCGTGCCTGTTAGATTCCAACGTAAACATCAACAACAACAACCAATCAATAGCTAGATGAGTTATTACACCCAACATGCCGTTTAATTTGTACTCAAAATGCAATCTAAACTTCCATCAATACTCTCAACTGCAGCTCCAATAACTCTTTACCCAGTAAATGAAAACTGTTTTAAAGTCGTCCTACTATACTTGAACTTGTCTGAACACAATGTCCTCCGTTTGAACCGCTCCGGTTGATAAATATTTCTTATATATTTCATGAATTTGCCCGTGAGTGTTTTCACTTTTCTGTTGTGTTGTTCGGATCTTGTGAAGGACTCTTAAATATTTGATCAATTATCGACCGGGTTATTGTCTCCGGCGTTTTGATTTGTCTCAACTTTAAGTTGATCGACTGCTGCAGCCTGAAGCGTGAATATAAGAATATTATGGTCTGGTATTGTGAGTTAAATTTCTCACAGAGTTCTCTGTCTGAAGCATTGATTCTTCAGTACATTTAGAGCTGACTGTGCACTGATTTTCTATAGTCTAACCATAAAAGAATCATATTAGATTTTAGCAATTAGCAATTTTTGTCAATCTTTCCAAGGCTGTCGATATGGTTGATCACTACCTCCTACTTGATAAGCTCTATTCTATTGGTTTAATGCCCATCTTCATAATAGACGTCAGTGTGTTGTCATTCAAGGTTCTCAGTCGGACTATTTAATTGTCGAAAAGGGTGTTCCACAAGGTTCCACCTTGGGACCACTTCTTTTTTCTATCTTTATCAACGACCTACCTCAAATATGCTCAAATTGTCTTGTTCATCTTTATGCTGATGACACTGTTATTTACATTTCTAACTCTGATATATTACAAATTTGATTTTAATTTGGTTCAAAACTGGTTTCATAACAACAAACTTGCATTGAATAAAAAGAAGTCCTGCAGCATGGTGTTTGGTACGCGACATAATCATTCACATTACTTGGATTTGCATATTCATTTTGTTGAGAAAGAAATATCTTGGACTTTGTATTGACCATGAACTCTCCTTCAAGCCCCATATTGATTTTATTATAAAACGAACATACGGTTGTCTGAGTTCATTTATCGCTCAATTAATTGTTTTACTTTTGAAGTCAGAAAAAGAATAATTTCTCAGTTGATACTACCTATTATTGATTATGCTGATATTGTCTATCAAAACACCTCTGACACTTATCTTAGGCCCCTTAATGTTGTATGTAATTCTCTTTGTAGATTTGTCTTGAGGTGTCCTTATAGAACTCACCATTGTTCCTTGTATGAATCACTTAATTGGTTGCAGCTAAAATCCAGAAGGCAATTTCACTGGGTTCAGTATGTTTATTTTAATTGTCCTTCCTATTTGAAACAGCTTTTGGTTCCATGTAGATCTTCATATTCACTCAGACATATGCAACATCCCTTTTTCTTTGTCCCAAGAAGTTTCAAAGAAGTTGGACGCAGGTCGTTCCAATACAAAGCTCCATCAGACCGGAATAATCTTCCTCTTTCTCTGAGATCGATTACCTCTTTCCACTGCTTCAGGACTTCTTTACTTTCTCATCTTAAAACAACCTGTTCATGTTTTTAATTTGTGTGGACTTATGATCCTCAGTTTATTTGTGCTACATACAAACTGAAGACAAACTGTTGCAGTTGGGCTGCTGGGGGTCGGGGCGGGAGATGGTGAGCGAGCTGTCTGTATCTGTGTATTTGCAGTGTATGTTTTCTATGTAATGCTGTTTTGTCTGTATGTGTTTTTTGTATTTGTGTCTATAGGACCCCCTCGAAAATGAGATGCTGCATCTCAAGGGGCTATCTTATCCTTTCAATAAATTCAAATTCAAAATGATGAGATCAAATCACATTTATTATTTCCAGTGTAAAGTGTAATTTGAACTCGTTTTGGACAGTTGAGAAGCAGCTCTTTGGCTTTCGCTCTGTGAGTTGTGGTTCGATCATTCATGATGAAACCTGTAAAATAATGTCCTCGTGCTTCCTGTAAACCGCTGCGAGGAGTCTTCTCTCTAACAGCGGCGACATCTAACATCTGCAGCGAGGGATCCGTGATAAACTGATACGGTGGAAATTGACTTTTTAGAAATCACTTTGTGTACCTTCAGAGTTAACGTCTCCCCGGCGGTGTCAGACTCCCAGCAGCACTCTGCCTTTTATTGTTGCTTCGTCCCTGCACTTATCCCACCAACACAAATCTGTCTTTGTACTCTGTAATTAAAGTGATTCTGATTCAGAAACCGCCCCGCCCCCATCCGTCTCCTATAATTATTTTTGAAGCCTATTTTTAAGTGCAGGGTTATTAATCATGTCATGGTTGAAGTACCTTCCGAGTCTCTAAGCATGCTGGGAGATATTTCCTCTCACGAGCGTATCGAGCCGTTTCACTTCAAACAAAGTTAACCTTTGTTGTCTCGACTGAAGGAAGATCAAATCTTCACTCTCGTGATGCATTTGTATGGAAATTTATGCCGCGGAGAAAAATCTGCAAAATCAAAAACAGCGCGGTTTGTTTGTCTTTTCTTCATCTCAGGCATCATCCTGTCATCTCCACTAATCCTTCTACTGTTGCTCCTTCTTCATGATTACTCCTCCTGGGCGTTGTTTGCGGCGCAGCTTCAGGGTTAGAGAAGAAGGCGTGCGAGCAGCGAATCCCTGGTTCAAAACTTCCAGACCATCTGGGATAAAATATATGGGAGGGGAAACGAGTGAATAATGTTCTCTCCTCCTCTTCCTCCTCCTCTTCCTCCTCCTCAAAATGTCCATCCAAGACGTTTTGTTCATTTTGTTGTGGCTCCTGATTTCTCCCCAAATAAAGCTTTCTGTTCTAGTGACACACTAAAGAAACACCTGAGGAAGTCTTTGAAATATATTTATTCACCCATGTATCATGATTTTGAAATAGAGTTTTTAGTGTCAGAATCGATCAAACGAGAAATCATGAAACGTTGGAGGGTCGTCGTGGATACGACCTGCAGCCTCACATGTTAAATCCAGCATGGTAAACACTACACATCCAGGAAAGGATGGAAACACTTTGCAATTCGATATTACAATTTATTGAACTGTTTTAACTCCAGACCATGAAGGGGAAAGTTGAATCATCCACTTCTAGGGACTTTTACTTTGTAAAATCTCTAAATGAATCCAGTCAAAATGTTTGAATTTCAGCATGTATGTAGTCAGAGACGTCCTGAAGTCAAATATATCAGTCATTGTCAGGAGTTATTTATTATCCAGCAACCCAAAAATCAAAGAATAAAGACATTTCCCTCACAGAGTAGTGGGGTTTTATTTTTAATTTATAAGGGACATGCAATGTTTTATACTTCTGGTGAATATAATCCATCAATCTGATTTCCATAGATGTATTTAGTATATACAGTTCCCTTTGTTAACACCTTATTTTGAAAACCAGCCGTGTCTACTTCCTCTAACTTCTCCAAGGTGGTCTCTAGCTCTCCCGTCAGCTCCGTTCTCTTCATCATCCATGGTCAGCTCCATCGGGGCCGTTTCAATGCAGAGAACATAATGTCAGTATCTGGGTGCTCTACAGTCGTAGCGTCGGCCCATTTGACCACGGAGACGAGAGCGACGGCCGGCTCCACCACCACGTTACCGCCATACGATAACGTTTCCTGTCCGTGACAGAGTTAGCATGCAGCTTTAGCTCTGCTCTGTCTAGCTCTGCTTTTCCTGTCAATGTATGAAACCCAAAGTGTTTCCATCCTTTCCTGGATGTGTAGTGTTTACCACGCTGGATTTAACATGAGAGGGTGCAGGTCGTATCCACGACGACCCTCCAACGTTTTAGACTTTCTGAGGTTTGTTTTGGTTGACGGATACGGAACGGATATGACGTCATGTTACTCAGACTACAACAATAAAAGCGGTAACTTGCTTCACATAGACTCAGATGAAGCAGATATATCAATTCTGGCATTTAAAACTCCCCCCTTCTCCCCTATAAGTGAACCCTGCGGACAGAATAGCTCCCAAATGAGAAACATAATGCTGATTTCATCCTCTCTATTCTGGCGAAAGCAGTGATCGTCTTTCAAGGATAATAACTTGAATGTGTCCGTGATGACGTCCGCGGTCTGGAGAATGAAAACATAAAGGCTTTAATTTTCTTTTCTTTGTGAGAGTTTAATAAAGTCTGAAGTAGAGAACAGAAAGATGAAGTTTGTTCTGATCTCAGTTTGTTGTATTTTGTGAGCTCCCATTAAATCCGTCTGATTTATGCATCAAAAGGCTTTTTTATTATTTGCACAATCGTTTTCCTCTTCTTCGTTTTCTTTGATCTCTAAAATGAGATGTGAAAATAAAAGCTGCAGGAACGCCGAGCTTCTTTGTCTCTTCTTAACTGTATTGATTCGGACCTATACGGCTGAAACCCCCGCTCCATCACTCACGACACCTTGAGTGAAACCTCCTCCTGGTGTTTCCTGGCGTCTCTGCGGACTTCCTGTCGCAGGCCTTCAGATGAGATGATTTAATTGAAGCTGAGGTTTTGACGCTCTGCGGCTCTGACGGCTCACGTTCGCCCTTCAGACACGATCGCGCCTCATCATCAGACCTCCCCCAACCGTTCGCCGCGGGAGGCTCGTCGCTGGCAGCTGACGGCCGGAGAGGGGATTGGACGCAAATCACAACACGTGGGCGGCGGCGGTGGCGGCGATGTGGAGGCTCCTTTTACAGGTTTACAAGCAGAAAGACTTCCAGGATGGTGTCCAACGGGTCGTTTGGTTTGTGAATGTGATGTCAGCTTTTCTGTGCTAACGTCTCCCACGCAGTGGATGAGACACACGTGGTTTGTGACCGCCGGTAGAGCTACGGAGCAGGACTTTCTTATGGTTTCATGCTATTCCACTGATCTTCCGGTTGTAACAGTCACGGTTAGGGATGGCCAGACCAAGTTGTTTTGCCTCCTATCCGAGTCGTTTAATATTGAGTGTCTGCCGATACAGAGTCCCGATCCAATACTTCTATTTTACTAGATGATACAGCTGCACAGCCGTCTTCAAGGTAGAGCTGTCGCAATATTGCAATACCACACTATTGACAAGCAAACCACAGGGGATGGCGAGCAACCGCCACAACCGCTAGGTTCACCTTTTTCTCTGTTTTTGTATTCTTTGCAGTGGGACGTGTTTACACTACGCTACAGATGCCAGCAGCGTGACGAGGCGCTGAGTGTCTATTCTGCTCTGAGCGCTGCATGTTTGGTGTTTTTTTTTTTCTTTTTGGTAAAACTGGTTGGTAAAACGCTGCGCTTGTAACTGTCACTTTTTACCCAGTTGCCCAATCTCAATGTAGGAGGGGCAGGACAAAAGACCAACCGTCACATCCTACATGTAGCTACAAGTGCTGAACAACAATGACGATGGAGGAGAAATGAACCCACATTGACCAGCAGTTCGTCGTCTCTCCTACGTGCTTCAGCCTGCCCTCATCCAGAGCCAGGACTCTGCCTTGTGCCGACGTGGAACTAAGTGTACTCGGGTACGAGACCCCGATGGGAAAGCCTCCACCTTTAAGTAAAGTACAGTTATCTCAAATTTGTACTTAAATACTTGAGTAAATGTACTTTACAGCACATGCCAGTCAGCTCTCTTAGTGTGATAAACAAAATCATTTGGGTTTAATACAATATTTCCAATCCATTAATTCAATTTATTTTATTAGAAAATCTGTTCTAAATGAACCGTAAAGGGAGATTTGTCAAGTATTTAATCCTCTTATCAACATGGGAGTGGACAAATATGCTGCTTTATGCAAATGTATGTATATATGTATTACTGGAAATCAATTAACAACACAGATCAATGACAGATATTGATCCAGAAACCCTCACAGGTACTGCATTTAGCATAAAACAATATGCTCCAATCATAACATGGCAAACTGCAGCCCAACAGGCAACAACAGCTGTCAGTGTGTCAGTGTGCTGACTTGACTATGACTTGCCCCAAACTGCATGTGATTATCATAAAGTGGGCATGTCTGTAAAGGGGAGACTCGTGGGTACCCAGAGAACCCATTTACTTTCACACATCTGGAGGTCAGAGGTCAAGGGACCCCTTTGAAAGTGGACATGACAGTTTTTCCTCGGAACAGTTTAGCGTAAGTTTGGAGCGTTATTTAACCTCCTTTGTGACACAAAATGCAACCTAAAGATCACAAGTTGCGTTAAAGAAACTGATGGCATTAAAATTAATTTGTGTTACCTCGTTATCGTTTTAACTTTGACTGCCTTAATATACATACATATGTTGTAGTTTTCACCTGTTCTTCTCAACAGCAGATGTGTAGTGAAAAGCCGACTGCTTTCCCAGCAACAGTAAAAACAACATGAAGGAAGAACGTCTCCAGAAAATGGACATGCTCAAGCCGAGTTACAGAAAGTCACATAAAAGTCACGGAGACCGTCGGTGCCGCTGTGGGAATCAGCGTCTGTATCCGCCCTGCTGAAGAGTCCTTGAGGAAGATGCTGAGTTCCTGCTGAACGCCGCTGTGTGGGGGTGGCGACCGTGACCTCTGACCTCGCCCGGCAACACGGCCAGCGTCCTCCTCGGGGGGATCAGACGAGGCGTATACGGACATGACTCGAGCGGACTGCCGGGGCCGTTATCAGCCGGGTTTAGATGTAAGCGGCCGCGTCAGTTGGCTCGCTCGCCGGCTCGATCGCCCCTCATTATCGTCGGGATCGTTAGAAGGTCGACGCACTGAAGAGGAGTTCTCATTGATTGGTGAAGACGGCGGCCTGAAGCGGGGCTCGTCATGGGACGGTTCAAAGAGGAAGGATTTAAATCACAAAGTCACCCCTCGTATTCATCACCAGCTGCTGACGGAGAGCTCCTGAGCAAGGCAGCGACCTTCAGATGGACCGCTGGAGCGGTCAGCATGGAGTACAGCAAATGAATTAGAGTTGATTACCCATCTAGGTAGTTCAATAATAACATGCTAATAGTGGGGTAATAAATGGTAATAATTAAATAATAGCATGTAATTACCAAACCCATAAATAGCGTATTAACATATCTGGGTAATATTAGACTGAAATATATTTAATAAAGGGCGAAAAACAATAATTTAACAGGCTGTTGTCGTACACTGTTAGTATAGTTAGTTATATCGTATGTAATCCTCTTAGTCGTGAACCAAGAAGCATAAAGAGCGATAAACGCCGCGTAGGGAGGAGGTCAGGGTGGATGGTTGCGCTGTTCATGTCCCGTGTGAAACCAGATGTTTTATCACGTAAATGGCCGACCCGGTCTCACAGGAAGGCGTAGAAATACCACGATATTACACGGACATGCCGTGAGTATGCATTTTAGCCTTTTCACGTGTAATTTGTACGCCACACAAACGTCAGCAGTGACGCTTCATCCACAGTGGGAACGTCAGGAGCGCGTGGCGGTTACGTTGCGTGGCGGCTACGTTGCGTGGCGGCTACGTTGCGTGGCGACTACGTTGCGTGGCGGACTACGTTGCGTGGCGACTACGTTGCGTGGCGACTACGTTGCGTGGCGGTTACGTTGCGTGGCAGCTGCGTGATTCACGCGTCGGGTGTTCACGCCAGCTGCGTTTCTGCTGCTGCTGCTGTCAGCCCTTTCTTTCTACATAGAGTTTGTCTTTCATAATGGCCATTTCCTTTCCTTATAAATGACATTTTTATTTATATTGGACAGAGAAACGATTTAAGAAACGTATTATAATTACATACACAATTAAAACCCCGTACTATATTCATTCATGGAGCTCTCCAAGTCACTGCATGTTCTACAACACTGTTGTTGCTGTGAACCCTGCGGCTCGTGTCAAAAATAGGCGAGACCTCTGCGTTTCATCTCTTTGCTTCTAAACTCTTTGGGAGAGTTGAAGGGAAGGCAAAGAAAACTGCTGGAGGTGAATTTGAGTCCAAAATCTCTCCTCTTCTCAGAGTCATAACTCAGTCAAATGTTATCACAAAAACATGAAAAGCACATCGATAATATTCAGTGTGACTCACACTTTCCGAGGAAATCATTCTATCTGATGTCCGTTGAGAATAAAACGTCTATAAATCTGCTTAGAAATCAGAACCTGCCTGAGGATCCTGACATTGCTCAGTTGGGTTGATATCTGGATTGATCCTCGTCAAACGGCTCAGCGAGCCTTTGTGTTCTGTCTGGAAGCATCTGCACTTTCTTTCATTCAGATTTGTCCTTTTTAATTTTTCACCCGTCAGTCCGTTTAAAATTTCACTCCACACAAACATAAAAATCGTTGAACCGAGTTCACAAAGGCGACAGAAGCTCCGTCACCTTGGCTGTCGTGTGAACGTCACAGACTTCAGCTTCAACACGCGGAGAGGAGATAGATAAAGGATGAATCCATCAGGGGAGCGCTGGCTTGTCTCCGTTCGGAGTATTAATGCGGGACTGGACAGGATGGATGCATGAAGGAGGGGAGGTTTATTATACTGCCTGCTACATTCTCATTCTCCAGATCCACTCGGCCGCTCTCTGGAGAGCTGTTGTTATCCATCAGCTGCAATAAGAAAAGGCTTCGTCACACTGCTGTTCATCATCCATTTGATTTGATCCTCCCACAGCGCCTGTAAGCAGACATCCCTCATGATGACACGGCAGCACTTTTCATAGCAAACACACAGAATTCTTAGCATGTAGAGAAGACTGTGGTTGTTGTGCTCTGACATGTTGTTGTGTGGTGTTGATGGTGTGAGACGGTGGAGCGGTGACTCCTCTGCTGATTCATTTCCTGCTCTCTGCTGCCCTCCCCTGTGACGAGGGATTCATGTTTAATAGAATCTGGAGGGAAATAAACAAAAGTCACACCAGAAAGCTGCTAAATCCCCCCCCCCGAGGCTGATGGATGGTTTTTGAGTCTGAGACGAGGAGGAGGTGATGTGAGGCAGTTTCCTGACCTGTTCAATGCAATTAATTTAACCTGCGCCGACCACGGCGGCTTCAGTAGCTAGTAGCAGCCATGTGTGTTTGATGGACTCTGTTGTGTTCAGTGTTCATGAATGAAACGACACACTGTTACACAAACACTTTATGAGAATCGAGACGATTCTGGGCCTGCAGATCCCTGATATTTTGATGGTTCTAAGGATGATGTTTCCAGATGTTCCTGTGGTGTGAGGTATGTTAAGAGTGTTTTTTTTGCATCCCACGATCAGCTCTGAAGTCCGTCCTGCACGCACCGATTTCAGATATTAAACATGTTCAGTATTTCCGATGGGATATCCCGTTGTGTGTGGGGAACCCCGAGGACAGCCGATGACGCAGTCACGTGGGAAAGAACGACAGCCGATAGAGAACCGAGCTGACTGAAGAAGGAAGGACAACCACCGCCGTCGTCAGGCGACCGAGGCATGAGCTAATGCGAAACGTGAAGTATAAAGTAGTCGTGAGATGGAGCTCAGAGATGGAGGAGCAACTTGTTGATTATTTATTTAACGTGTCTCCATGACGACATCCATCCATCCTTTGTGAGTTTTCAGGACAAAGTAACTTCACCAATTCTTCCTGCCCGTCGTCCGCTATGTTTGTTTACTCTAAAGTCACGTTTGATCGCCAGAGATTCAGAGAGATTTCTGTTCTTTTTAGTCGGGACTCTTGTCGTGGATGAATGAATCTGTGAGGTTGTGGTGTTCTGGCTGTTTTGGCCAAATCGTTGCTCCCCACACACTACAGGAACTAAACTGTTAAATGTAACGTGTCGTTATGTGTGGGCTCTCTCACATTTTACACTTCTGTTAAGATCTAAAACATCTGTTGTGTGTGAAAAGAGTATAGCAATCGATTAGTTAGGGGACAAGAAATCAGTTATGATAACCACATGTTAGTTATGCCAGAGCATGAATGTCATAGTCTGTTAATAAAGGGCCGTATCTTCCACCCAGAGATCTGTCACTGCTAGATCCAGTTTGTCATTTTCACCACCAGCGTCCACAGGGGGCGGAATCGCCTCACTTTATGCTTTTCCCTCGTGGGCTGCTGCTCCTCAGCTTTCAAACCGGAACCAACAGGGCGGCTCGTTTGGAAACTTTCTTCTCTTATTTAACAGAAATAGTTCACTGAAATGTGTTTCTGAAGAACATTTCATGAGAGAAATAATCCATGCAGTTGATGAATCTGTCTTCATTTCACACCGACAACGTTTAGTTTAAAAGTTTCTCTGGAGTTTCCAGAGGCGGCGAGTCGCGTCGGACGCCCCTGATTTGCATAAAGTAGCCGAGACCTCAACTTTATGCAGCCGCCACGCTACCAGAATGCATTGCACGGCTGCTTACATAGACAATGAATGGAAAGCGTGGAAAAGACGGAGCCTTAGCCGATCCTTTACGAGAATAAAGTCATAGGTTTACGAGAAAAAAAGTCGGAGTATTATGAGAATAAAGTCATAATATTATGAAGTAGTAATTTTACGTGTTATTTTAAACTTAAACTCTTAAACTTCTGACTTTATTCTCGTAATATTACGACTTTATTCTGTAAATCTCAGATGTTTTTCCTTCAATGTGACCCTGATACTCCGTAGTTCATTGTCTCTTTGGCCCTCACTGCATTAGACTGATATACTATATACTGAGACTATAAACTGAGTTACCTTCATCACAATGATCACATGTTTTGCAGCTCGAGACAGATTTTTTGTTTTTGCCTGAAATGTCTCTTTTGCTAGTGAAGGTGAAGGTTTCTGACCTCTGAACTAGAGTAGAAATAGAGTCCAGCTCCTTTCTCTTCAGACATGTTCTCTGTGAGACTCTCCTCACGTTGTCGTTTCATTCCTTGCAGTCTGCCGCCCTCTAGTGAGACGAGACGCTCTGCAAAACTGCCATGACATGATTCATATTTTAATAATAAGAATGCTCAGGGAGGGAAATGAGCAGCCAGCAGCCAAACGCTGAGAAATCTCCTCCAGCAGCTGGTAAATCTGTCAGGCCTGCCGGCGGCGCTGCGGTGGGTCGGAGGCGTGGCGGGAAGATTAGAGGCCAAAGAGACGAGTCTGTCACTTTGGGTTTTATGTTCTGTGTAAATCTTTTGTTGTCCAACACTTAGGAAGCATTTATTTTTATTCATAATTATATAGTATTATTAATAATAATAGTTTATTATACACACCACTATATTAATTATATACATATTAATTAAAGACGACATTAAAACCATTTTATTATAGTTTTTTACACACTGACTATACCCGTCCTCACTTTGATCCGTTATTTGTTAGTAATGTAAACACTTCTGTTCTGTAAACTGCTCAGAAACCCCCTTATTGTCAATCTAGCAATGAAAGCCATCCATCCTCTGAATGCTCTAGGTCTCTAGTCTGATCCATCCATCCTCTGAATGCTCTAGGTCTCTAGTCTGATCCATCCATCCTCTGAATGCTCTAGGTCTCTAGTCTGATCCATCCATCCTCTGAATGCTCTAGGTCTCTAGTCTGATCCATCCATCCTCTGAATGCTCTAGGTCTCTAGTTTGTGGCTGTAAAGTTTCATGAGGCTGTGATTATCCTAGAAGTCACCACAGGTCATTTTATACAGTGAGGTCAATGAAATGTCTCCTATGGGGACTAACATCATCACACATGAATCCAGTTGGACTCATTGGATCCACCAGAGTCTCAGCTTTACAGTGAGACCCAGGTTATGTAATTCAAAGACTGTTCAGGGACCTCAGTATGCAGAAATATTCAGGTACATCATTTTAGAATAGGAGACAATAACACATTTATACTGCATGCAACTGCAAACTGCATGTGATTATCATAAAGTGGGCATGTCTGTAATGGGGAGACTCACATATCTGGAGGTCAGAGGTCAAGGGACCCCTTTGAAAATGGACATGACAGTTTTTCCTCGCCAGAATTTAGCCTAACTTTGGAGCGTTACTTATTGCCTCTAAATGTATTTTTCTTTTTCTAATACTCAGGTTGATCCTGGACACACAGAGACGAAGCTGCTGTCAAACATCATCCGACTCAGTAAGACAACAAATAATTACATTTTCCAAACCCTGTTGTGTTCAGTCACCTACTTTACGTGCATATTTTATCCCACATCCTGCATTGTAAATGATTCTTTTTCCTCCCCCACCAGCGTTAGACAGATTCCTCCAGCTTCATGGTAACCGGCACAATGAAGTGATTGTTGCCACGGAGACGCTGGCTTGTCCTCCTTTTCATTAGCGTCTTCAAAAAGGGGGGAACTAATCCGTCTCCAGTGTGTTGTTGCATCAGTCCAGCAGTCGAACCCCCGCCTCCCCCAGGAGGGTCGACATCAAAGCAGCCGCTGGTGTCAAGACAGCGTTAACAACATCTGTATTCTCCCGGTAAGTAGGACACATCTTCACCCCCACGGAGTGTATATATATACTGTATATATAACACACTGGAGCTACATGCAGTTCATGTATGTCAGGGCCTTAACGGGATACACACACCAAATGAAAAGTCTAAAAATCAGTGTTAGATTCTTACAACAAGACGGACTAATGAAGAATGTATTGGATGATATAATAATCTGTTGTATTGAAGTTTTATCCGAGCTTCAACAAGTCGTATCAAGTTGTTTTTGTTTATGCAGCTGGCATTTACAAAAAGAAAACAATAGTACTAGCAAATTTGATTTGATTACAAAATGATTTGCTTGAGTTCAAGAAATTCTGAGTTTTGAAAATATGGGAAATAAATATAATGTTGTTTCATGGGAATAACGATTAAAGACAAAAACGATTAGGATATGTTGACAGTAGACATCTTATGGGATTATTAAACTGTTCATATACATATGTGATATGAAATGTTTAATGGTTTCCTGCAGAGCTGAAACGATCAGTGGGTTAATCTGATTATTTGATCTAGAAAAAGTTATTTTGATAATGAATTAATCGTTTAAGTCTTTTTTTTTAAGCAAAAATGCCAAATATTTCCTGGTTCTACCTTCTCAAGTGTGAATGTTTGCTGGTTTTCTGTATCTTCTATGATAATAAACATATAGTCATACACAATATATGCCATAAAAAAAGCCATAGTATAGTATGTCATCAAAAAATGCCATAAAAAGTCATATATATCGTAAAACAAGACATTTGAAGACGTCACTTTTTGGTACTGGGACAGAAAATCCAGCTGTGGCTTCCTGCTTTGAGTTTGTGACTGCTGATTTACTGAAAACCAAAGTCTTATCTATACACGACATAATGAAACCAGGAAACAGACGTCATCCATTAGGAAGCAAGATAGATCTTATGATAGCTGCTTGTTGTTACTGTGTGTTATCAGCGTGAATTACAACACAGGGATGAACGTCAACAAACACAGACTCCCTCAAGAAACCAGAAAACCTTTTCCAACAAAAAGGAAGACTAAAGAAAGAACAGAGACATTCTTAAAAGTTTAAATAGTCCGTATTAGAAAGAGCAGCCAGTAATAATAAACCGCCTCTTGTTTCTGTGTTCAAACATGATTGAAGCCGGAGGCTGACTGGGTGAAAGTATTAATGAGTTTATTTGACGAGCAGATACAGAGCGGCCTCAAGCAAAACATACACTTAGAAAAGGAGAGGTCAAAGTTTTTATTTTCCTTTGTATTTATATTCTTCTGGATTAAAGTTTTAACCAGGTAGTTTTGTTGTGTTTCAATTTCAACACAGTCTGACAGAACTCAGCACGACTTTCAACAACGTATTTTCTGTGCGTTTTCCTACGAATGTCCAGCAACACGTGTCAATTTCTGCCCCAATCTTTTCAAAATAAAACTACTCAGGTTTATGAATAGATCAACTTGGTTAGGTTTAGGCAACAAACTACTTACTTAACTTCAGGAAAAGATCGCGGTTTGAGTTAGAATAGCTCTGGAAGTGCCGTAACTTTAAGTACGGAAGTTATGTGACAAAACTACTTAGTTGGGTTTAGGAAAAGATCGCGGTTTGGATTAAAATATCTCCAGAAGTGGTGAACCTTAAGTACGGAAGTTACGTGACAAATGCTACTTAGTTAGGTTTAGGAAAAGGTCGCGGTTTGAGTTAGAATAGCTCTGGAAGTGGCGTAACTTTAAGTACGGAAGTTAGACGACAAAACTACTTTGTTAGGTTTCGGAAAAGATCGTGGTTTGGGTTAAAATAACACCAGAAGTGGCGTAACTTAAGTACGGAAGTTACGTGACAAATAAATCAACGTTGACTTCTGGTTTCACACGGGGCACCAACGGCGGTCTCCTGGTGAACGTCTGGTGTTTTTTGACCGACCCATCCAGCCCGACTTCCTCCCTATTCGTTGTGTTGTTTGTGCAGGAGGAAGGTGATCGATTCCACCCGTCATCACATGTGAGGTGGGATATTACACCATGAGGCTGCAGGCTGTGCATTACTTTCAGATTACTGCACTGTTCTGACACCAGCACCTTCATCAGCTCTCTAAATTATTCCTCATAGCTGGAGGGAGTGTTTACTTCAACGCTGACAGTTAGTGTTTCTCCTCATACAGATTCAGAGACCTCAACTCAGGTTATCTGCCGATACCGAGCACTGATTCCCAGATTTACCGCGTCAAAGTTTGTGGAGTTTTTAAGTAAGGTATTTAAGGGATTTTAACATGAGGACAGGAATTTTCAAGGCAATTCTGCCATTACTGAAGGAATGACAATCAAGACTATAAAAACCCATGGATGATATTGTGTGTGTTCTTACAAGCTGCTCTTAGATGCTTTTTGATTCTCCTGTAACACCAAGTACTGACTCTCCGGAAAATCACGTTTACTCTGTAACAGCGCCTCAATTTCACTTCTGCTGAAGTTGTTCTTCTTCTTACAGACGTGTTTTGGTGGCATCTCTCCAATTCTAGACATGAAGTCTCTCTATAGTGTTTAGGAGGCGTTACCTATGCTAATAATAAACAAACGGCCACACGTCTCCAATTTATGATCAAGTGGGATTCATCATTCAGCACCTGGATAAGAGCAGATTTAACAACGTTTGGTGAAATTGACTTCTCTTATTTTTTCTCTTAGCAGAAAATTAAGAGAGATTTAAGAGAATGATAATTTTATTGCCTAAAGATAAATATGTTGTAGTTGTATTGCCTAAACCTAAAGAAGTTGTAGTTTTGTTGCCTAAAGCTAAAGAAGTTGTAGTTGTGTTGCCTAAACCTAAAGAAGTTGTAGTTTTGTTGCCTAAACCTAAAGAAGTTGTAGTTGTGTTGCCTAAACCTAAAGAAGTTGTAGTTTATTGCCTAAACCTAAAGAAGTTGTAGTTGTATTGCCTAAACCTAAATAAGTTGTAGTTGTGTTGCCTAAACCTAAAGAAGTTGCAGTTTTGTTGCCTAAACCTAAAGAAGTTGTAGTTGTATTGCCTAAACTTAAAGAAGTTGTAGTTGTATTGCCTAAACCTAAAGAAGTTGTAGTTTTATTGCCTAAAGATAAATATGTTGCAGTTTTGTTGCCTAAACCTAAAAAAGTTGTAGTTTTATTGCCTAAAGATAAATATGTTGTAGTTTTCTTGCCTAAACCTAAATAAGTTGTAGTGTTGTTGCCTAAAGCTAAAGAAGTTGTAGTTTTGTTGCC
>CAKAOI010051026.1:0-15419 GCA_916701655.1 Sebastiscus albofasciatus
TTTAGTTTGTTCAGTTTTATTCAGTTTATGTTGAATTATTATATTATGGAGTTACATCCTGTTTAGTTGACGTCTGTTATTGGCCCAAAACTTGATTGCAAATTTTGTAAATTGTTTGTTTCATTTTTGGTTGAATAAAAAAAAAACTTTACTTTTACTTTCTTGTTTATTGCAAATCCACATTTGCTATGTTGAAATATCACAACTTGTTGACAAAAATGACGAAACAAATGCTTTCAAATGATTTCAACAGTGAATTAACCTTAAACGTATTACAGTACATACAGTACAGTACATCTGTGTGCCACACTTGACCTCATCTGCCAAATCAATAATCAATACCGCCACGGTCACATGACGTCAGTGACCTCGCTGGGGACCTCATTGAAAGGCCGACATGCTGACAGTGTGTGTGTGAGCTCGTGTGTCTGATAAAGGGATGTCCAGAACCTACAGTACTCTATCAGCTGGTTGAGGTCAGGATGTGTATTTAATAATGTAACACTGGGTAACGGTCGGCGTATTACAACTCATTTAAGGTTGTGAGTAAAATATCCACAGAACTCTTAACAGCAGCCGTAATATCACTTTGGGCAATCCTCCGCGTTAAAAACGTCCCCGTGGACACGTACCAATAGAGTCATGTCACGTCTAAAACGTCCACCAGAAAATGAAAGTAACATGAACCCTGAAACAACATCTAACTGTTGGCTGTAAACATTGTATAGACGCTGTGTTTGCAGAGAGGAAACTGAGGGAAGGAAACCTCCTGCTGACAGATTCTCACTGTTTACCTGCAGAAAACATACAGAAACGTTTCATGTCTGACTGAACTGAAACCTTTTGCAACCTCGATGAAAATAAAAGTGAAAACCAAAACTTTGTGATCGATATTTTTAACTGCCTTTGATACCAACTCCTGCGGTATCAATCTGCACGTCTCTCTCCGTCAACATCGTTTCACTCCAGCGACTCCCGACTGATTCTTTAAACTGAAGAGATTCTCCCGGGCTGACAGACAGACAGACAGACAGACAGACAGACATCTGCTCCGTCTCAGTCGATTTTTTTAAATAAAAAAAACAGTTTCTGGGCTAAAAGCAATTTGGCAAGTTTGCAAGAGAAAATGAGCTGCTGTCTGGTCCAATACAGATCCAGAGTCTGTGTTCAGCTGTATCTTCATATGGCAACTCTAGAGCATCTGCTCATTATGCTCCAAGTACGGAAGCATTAACCCTCTAGATTGCGGATGATCCCGACCGGCTTTACTGCCAGAGTGAAGATCCTGGTATCATATGAAACTAGAAAACCTAATGAATCCATTGGTACCAACCATGTCATAGTAGGTTGTCAAGATGAACGCTTAATAACGCTCCAAAGTTAGGCTAAATTTTAGTGAGGAAAACTGTCATGGCCATTTTCAAAGGGGTCCCCTTGACCTCTGACCTCCAGATGTGTAAATGAAAATGGGTTCTATGGGTACCCACGAGTCTCCCCTTTACAGACATGCCCACTTTATGATAATCACATGCAGTTTAGTACAAAAAAACATGCCGTTTATTAAATATTTCTGCATACTGGAGCCCAACTGTATTCATGTTTGATGATGTTAATCCCCATAGTAGCCATCTCATTGTAGTGAAATGTATAAAATGACCTGTGGTGACCTCTAGGATGATCACAGCCTCATGAAACTTTACAGCCACAAACTAGAGACCTAGAGCATTTAGAGGATGGATGGCTTTCCTAGCTAGATTAACAATAAGGGGGTTTCTGAGCAGTTTACACAACAGAAGTGCTCGCCATCCAATCGCCGAACAATGCAATTCTTGCAGAAATCTCCAAAATGTCAAAAGTTTTTGAAACCAAATCACAGCATGACTTTTTCTATGGTGTTTCTCAAGGTTTTGGTGTCTTAATGTGGTATTTTGTAGGGATTATTGATCTTTTTTATCAATTTTTGAGTGGTAAAAAATGGTTAAAATTGGCACCAAATCTGTGTAACAAATGATATCAACACAAAAATTGCTGCAGCAACTTATGAGACATAATAGAGCATGGTAATGACCATCAGATACTTCTATCAGACCATAACTTGACAGAGCTGAGCTGAGCTGCATCTCAAATTAATCTTCAGGTTCTCAGCTTTCAGATGATGTACACCACTTCTATGTGACATCTACTGTTGAGCTGCTATCTCCCCCTAAAGAACCCCTGTACTCCCCTAAAAAAGACTAAAACTGGTCTATTGTGGGTCTCAGAGGGTTAAACATGAGGATGATTGTAAGGTGATGCAAGAGGATGGTCACCAAAATCATCCATATACATTCACTGAGAAGGGAAAATAAACACTGGCCGCCCACAATCTGCATCAACACATTGTTTTTATGTAAGAGGGATTTATGGAGCATGTAGAGGTCACAGTGGCTCCACTGCAGCTGATGTACATCTCCTTCAAAATCTGACTGCACGTTGAAAACAACAATTGATTGATTGGTCAACTCTGCCTGCTTGTGTTTATAAGTTTCTGGCGCCGACAACATTAAGCAAGCTGCAGAAGGTAATCATTTAATAATCCCAGCTGTCAATCACAATGAATGAAAGGATGTGAACACGGCGATTACACAGCAGTAGTTCAGTAATGAGACGAAGCCAAGCAGAAGTTACCTGGATGCAACCCCACGTCTATGATATCCCATTCTCCAGAATCAATCCCGACTAATAGGCTGAGTGTCCATATGGTGTTGTTTTTCTGAGCGCCGGCGTCTTTTCTCAATTGTTTTCCAATAAGGAGTGTATGCAGCCGCCCAGAGACAAAGCATTGCACCCAGCATCTATTTTCATAGCCTTTAGAATTCTTTGTGCAAACTGTTCAGAGCTTTTCAGATAGTGTTGTCACTCTATAGGAGGCGTTGAACCTCAGCATATATAGAGGTCTTTAGTGTACTGGGATCTCCACCAGGTGAATAAAAAGACCACAAAAAGATATGTTGTTGGTTTCTTATTCTGTGCTACGATAAAAAACATATAATATATTATATATGGTAACATTTAAAGGGACTGTTTGTTACTTCTTACAAGTATAAATCACCCGGGTTGGTGTCCCATGCGCGCTGGCGTGTGGCTACGCTCTTGCGACAAGACTCCAACACAAACTACACGGAAGCACCAAAACCACAAAGTTCAATCTAGTGAAACCCGTCTGTTAAACAGTGTCGGAGGACGCGGGGGAGACCGTAGCTTTGGTCTCCAGAGCCGGAGTCTCTGCTCCTCTGCCTGCCTGCTTGCCTTCACGCAACTCGCTCCACCTCACGTTTATGCGCGCTCACTCCACACTGCTGAAGACTTCGTAGCTCTGAGAATATCTAGTGAATGTACAGTGGACGTTTGTGCAGAAATAAATGCTGCAGTTCCTCCAGACCAACAGAGGTTTCCCGTGTCTTGTGAAGTGACGGGGCTCCGCAGAGAGAAACGTTATCGTCTCCGACCGGGTGCTGGTGTCTCCCTCCCACCGCGGTCGGGAGGCTGAAGCAGGAAAAGCCAACACTAGCATCAGCAGTGATTCATGGAGAGACCTTCGTCTGGTCAGCTAACATTACTGCCAAGCAGCTGAAATATAGAGTGATATTATGGTTTTAACTGACGTGTGTCGCCTCACTGTTTTGAGCGATGCTGTCTAATTAGAGCGAGCCCGATGCTGACTTTCGTTGACTTAACGGCTACAAGTGTCGCTGTTAACAAGCATTTCTGATTCTTACAAACAGTCCCTTTAAATCCCTCCATCTTGGGTCTTGGCCGTCATCATCTTTGTTCTCAGTCGTTGCCATCTTGGTTTTATTGGCCGTTGCCATCTTGGTATTTGGCCATCGACACCTTGGTTTTGGGCTATTTCTAGCTGTAGCCATGTTGGTTTTTGGCTGTAGCCATCTTGGTTTTTGGAAGTCGCCATCTTGTTTTTATTGCCCGGCTCCAACCTCTTTTTTTGGCCGCCGCTATCGTGGTTTTTGGCCGTTCCCATCTTGGCTTTTGGCCGTTGCTATCTTGGCTTTTTTTTATCAGTTGCCATCCTGGTCTTGGCTGTAGCCACGTTGGTTTTTGGAATGGAACCAGCAACGTTGAGGTTATGTGGCCTTTTCTGTAACCACTCGGCTACCAATACATTTTATCTGATGAGCCAATCACATGTTTTTTTTCTTCTTTAAAACCCTAATATCAGAAACACATTTGTAGGAAACCCACATCTGTCAGTATAACAGTGTAACTTAAGTATTAATACTTAATGTAACTGAGTAAAATACCTCACAATTGTACATGTCATGTAAATGACTCAATAACTGAACTCTCCCTTTAATACAGTGAGCTGTGTTTGGATCAGCTGGAATAATTCTCTCCTCTCTGTTTGTGTGATGGACGCAGCAGTTAATCAGTCTAATCCATTAAATACACACAATCACAGACCGCTGACGGGTGGCGGTGATGTCACCGATCAATACGCATGCATCAGCCGCAGTGAATGAAAAAAATAAATCTGCCTGGACGCAGCTACGACTGAGTGTGTGTGTGTGTGTGTGATGTTTTTACTGTCAGAGAGAGAAACCATCTCACTGTCAGCTGAAGGACGACACAGACCGGCTATCAAACACACTACACACTCACAAACACACACACAGATAAAAACACACTCACGACTCCTATCATTTCTCACACACACACACACATGATGTAATGCTGCTGTATCACTGCTGTCATTTCACACACAAACACACACACACGCACAGAGAGGTAAACATTAGTGTCCCAGTAATGTCACTCTGCTATCTCTCTCTCAGTTTCACTTCCACTCTAATAAATTCTGTTTTCACTCAGCTGTAACAACACGCTGGCCTCTGTACAGTCACAACATACTGTAAATCATCCTCTGTGTGTATCAAGTCATATAACAGCTACGGCTTAGTGTGGCTGCGTTCGCAAGCCACACTAAAGAAGACTTTACAGAAGATGTGATTACACACAAAGTCAACAGAAAGTTATCAATCCTTGGATCTCTGTGTGGTTGGTTCAGCAGCTCTTAGGATGGTTGTTGGTTGGTTTGTCGGTTCCAAACTGAAATATGTCAACAACTATAATATGGATGAATGTGAAAGTTTGTGCAGATGTTCGTGGTTCCAAGAGGACGAATCCTGCTGACTTTGGTTTTTGTGAAATATCTCGAAAACTATTATTTTGTATGTACTTTTGGTGAACATGGTAAACATTATACCTGCTAAACATCCGCATTATACTATAGCATTGTCATTGTGAGCATGATAACATTAGCATTTAGCTCAAAGCACCACTGTGTCTTAAGACCTTTACACACCAGCAGCGGGGTTTTTTTCGTGCGGTTAATTCGCACATCAATATATTTTTTCGACTGCTGTTTTTGTCATGAATACTTTCACATAGAAGACGAATATTACGCGGCGAAAAAGCGTCACTTTTTTTCGGAATGGAGTTGATTTTTCTGAGTTTTCACACCACGAATAAAGGGACCAATCATGTTTTGCAGAACAGGTTGAGTTGTATCGATATTTATGAAACAACATTGAGACCAAGACGGCAAACTGTATCACAAAGGCAGCGTAGACTAGATCCACTCCTTCTGTTCTTACCTTTCACAATAAAAGCCCTATATATAATATTCACAGGCGAGTATTTCACATTTTCATCTTGTTTTATTCGGTGTGTAAAGGCCTTTAGGCTGCATTCACACCAAACCAGGATGCCGGGTCCTACAGGTGACTGTCTGACGGCATCAACAGATGAAAACTAGAATCACCGCCTCGTGGTTGTATGCCTATGTCAACCAGTCAAGTTGCAGTTAACATCCATGTCTGTCCACTTCCTAAAAATGTGTTTTGTGAGGTCACAGTGACCTTTGACCACCAAAAACCAAGTGGATGTTTGTGCAAAATTTTAAGGAATTCCCTCCAGGCGCTCCTGAGATATCACGTTCACAAGAATGGTGCGAACGGATGGACAACCCGTAAACATAACGCCTCTGGCCATGGCTGTCGCCGGGGCAGAGGCATAACAACACATTTACTTTACCCAGGATGCGAGGTCTATCAAAACCACGGGTTTTAACATGGTGCACACGGCCAAATTGAGTGACTACATGTGAAACATAACGATACTCTCTGTTGTGTTTTGGTCATTCATGCTGCTCGTCTTCCCGTAAGCATCTTCCAGTCTGATCGGCAGTTACGTGACTGTTCACCACAGCATGTCGTCGGGTTGCATTTCTCCAAAAAGTAGATTCTGTTTCAACTTTTGGCTGCAGGGCCGCTGCGTTGTTTTTGAGCATCCCCTGCTGTCTCCACCGCCACGGCCCAAATGCACTACATTCAATGTCTGATTTGGAGGGAACGCAGCCTTAGTTTTATTTATTAGCAAGAGTGATGTGGGGCTTTTAATTTTAATCTGGCACCTACAGTCCCTTTTTAGTGGTGAAATTGACAAACACCACCAGCTGTGGATGAGATGAGCTGTGAGTAATTAAAGTGAGTTCTGTAAGATGGAAAATAAACATTTGGCAGATGTCTATTTAATATGCTCCCTGCACGTCTGAGCGGTTTATCACCACTGTACGACCACTAATCTAGCCTCTATCGTCACATCAATTACAGGACATGTTATGATATAAATATCAATATTTATGAATTAAATCAATCTGAACTAGGACCTCCAGAATTTGGAGGAAGTAGCTATCAAATACCTCTTTTACTTTTATTGATACGCATACTAATACAAATACTGATGCTTCTAATATTAATAAATTCACCTACGACTACCACAAATGCTAAAACTATGTTAATACGTTTTCTATACCCTGCCCCTCCTCGTCTTCCTCCTCCTCCTCTCCTCTCAGGTTCTCCCAGCAGGACTGATTTTTCAATAAAAATTCAAACTTTTAAAGCCGGTCTCTTCTTCCTTACATTCTCCTCCCTCCACCAGAACTCATCTCGGAGCGCGGCAGCCAGCAGAGTGAATATCTGCTCAGAAAGTGGAGGCTTTATTGAAATCGTACCTTCTTTCGGTGGACTGGCAGCGAGCTGCTGAATTGAGTATCATCTCCCGAGGATTCCTGAGACGCCTCCAGTCATGTTCTCCCAGGTGAGGAGAAACCGGGATGCATTACAATGGGGGAGCGGGTCGCTGTGACGTTCCCACTTCAAAGTATCCTCATATATGCATTCAAAATCTCTCCCAGGACTGAAATGTGCTGCTTCAACCGAGCTGAAAGCGTCGCACGGTGGCTCAGCGGTTCGTAGCGTCGCCTCACAGGAAGGAGGTCCCACGTTTAAACCCGATCTGTCGAGTTCCCGCGGTCTGTCCGTCTCAGCGTGCGTCTAAAAACATGTAAGTCAGCTGAAGGGGAAACTTTAAATTGCCCCGAGGTGTGAAAGTGAGTGTGAAAGCTCGTCGGTCATGTTTCCTCGCTCTGTGACAGACTGTGGCGGCCTGCTCAGGGTGCCTCTCACCCAGTGCATGCAGGGATTAGCTTCAACTCCGTGTGGCCCTGCTAAGCAGTTTAGAAGATACATAGATGGGTGGAAGCTGAATGAGGTGGTGGAGACATCGAGACATGAGGAAGACTCCGGTCCTGTTACTCGCTGCCTTCAGGATGCTGTCATCAATCACAGGAATCTGCTTTTTCCCAATCTTTCCACGCAGTCTCACAGCAGCTCATGAAATAGTCAGCAAATTTAATCAATTTGATTCGTCTACATAGACATGAATTTCCTTTTTTTTCGTGATGCTCAGCACGACTTTCAACAATATATATTTTTGTGCATTTTTCCTACATAATGTCCAGCAACACGTGACGCACGTGTCACTTTCCTCTCCAGTCTTTTCAAAATTAAACTACTTAGTTAGGTTTGGGAAAAGATCGCGGTTTGAGTTAAAATAACTACATAAGTGGCGTAACTTAAGAAAGGAAGTTACGCAACAAATGATTCTGGCTCCACACGGGGCACCAACAGCGGTCTCCTGGACGAAAGTCCGAAGTTTCTGACTTTTTTTGGTTGGAAGTTTATTTTGAAAAGAGACTGTATGCATGTAACGAGCAGAAACTGACACGCCGTCCCTGACACGTCCAAAACAAACACGACTAGAGGGTTACCTAGAGCGTCATAGGTTGAAGCGTAGAGCCACTAACCAAGCTTTGGCATTTGACGAGTTAGAGTGAGAATGTGTTAGCTCACAATGCTAACATGCTGATGTTTCGCAGCTAAAGATGATTAGTTCTGCAGGTATTTGGTCACAAACTAAAGTGTTGGACAAATGGAAAATTTGACCTGATGATGGCACTAGATGAAAAACCACAGAGATCAACAAAGTTATTACAATTCCTCCTGAGGGGAAGATGAATGTTTGTGCCAAATTTAATGTCAATCCATCCAGTTGTTATTGACATATTTCAATCAAAACTATAAACGACTAATACCTAAAACCTAACGGATCGCCAAAGTGAGTAGGATTCATCCTCTGGTGATCATGAACGTGTGCACCAAACGTCATGTCAATCCATCCAGTAGTTACTGAGATATTTTAGTCTGGACCAAAGTTATTTCCATCCCTACAGACCCACTGCTGAGGGTGGGAAATTAAATCATCTGTATGGCAATCAGTGCAACAACAGTCTCCTTTTAACAGTTCTACTATTGGATTCTACTTTATTCATTAGACTCCTGTTAATGAAACACTTTCTTCAGTGTGAAATCCTTTGGAGGAGGTGACGGGATTATTCCCCCTGAACTGCTGGAGAGCTTTTAATGTGAAACAGATTAACAGCAAAACAGCAGCAGCAGCACATTATCACAGTGAACTGGAGCAGATCAGAAAAACAAGACCCAAACACCATCAAACATATAGTAGTTCTCTTTAGAGGAGAACATTAGAAAGAAAGGCCCCGTCTCTAGTAGCAGCCGGTTTCTAATTATTTGCAATTAAGGGAAATAAATCCCTTGGCCACTGTGGGAAAGCACTCAGTCCAACTCTACGTTCAAAGAGCACACCACTAGGACCCTCCATCACAACGTCAGCACAGTCGTAGAGCAACAAACCATCCACAGGGTCTCTCTGCCATGTAATAAATGCTCCCTGTGTCCATATAACACAATGAACAGTCACTAAATGTCCCAAACTCTAGCATTGCAAGCTGCATGGCACACATGCCTCATCACACTTCTCTTTCTTTAACAGGTAGATGCTTGAAAATAATTAAAAGCAAAGCCCAGAAATGTAAAACCATCAATATGATTACACTTAAAAGAGACCCGCGGGGCTGGGGGCGACCCCGACCGACTTTACTACCTCTTTGAGAGGCTCCAGCAGGTTCAGCTACAGAAGCTAAAGATATCATAGTAAACTAGAAAAACCTAAAGAATCCATCGGTACAAACCATGTCATACCAGCTTGTCAAGAAGGAGGTTAAATAACGCTCCAAACTTGCACTACATTTTGGCGAGGAAAAACTGGCATGTCCATTTTCAAAGGGGTCCCTTGACCTCTGACCTCCAGATATGTGAATGTAAATGGGTTCTATGGGTACCCACGAGTCTCCCCTTTACAGACATGCCCACTTTATGATAATCACATGCAGTTTGGGGCAAGTCATAGTCAAGTCAACACACTGACACACTGACAGCTGTTGTTGCCTGTTGGGCTGCAGTTTGCCATGTTATGATTTGAGCATATTGTTTATGTTAAATGCAACACCTGTGAGGGTTTCTGAACAATAATTGACATTATTTTGTGTTGTTAATTGATTTCCAATAATAAATATATACATACATTTGCATAAAGCAGCATATTTGTCCACTCCCATGTTGATAAGAGTATTAAATACTTGATAGAGCTACCTTTAAGGTACAGTTTGAACTATTAACTATTTTAATTGATTGACAGCCCTACTAAAAACTGCAAGACATTCTTTAACAGACAGATATGAGAGTGTTCTCAAACTAATCTTTGAAAGTGGATGAAAATAGTTCAGAACAAATTATCAAACTATTCCTTTAAATAAAGTTTAAGTAAAAACACAGGGAAAAATCCAGAACAAAGAGAGGAAGTAAAGATCTGGGAATAATATCGTTTGTAAAATAAGTCAAATAGAGAACTATACTTTCTTTTAAAAACACAGAACATTTTCCTTTTAGTACTCCAATAAACTTAAATATCAACACTTCAAGAAGTGAAAGGGAAAGTAGGAAATATGACGCTGAAAGTTTTAATCTGCACCCTTCAAAATAAAAGTCTCAGCAACAACACTCTGTGAATGAAAGCAGCAGGGAGGAGCAGCTAGTCCAGGTATGATATTAAGAGGTCTGGTCAGGTACACATTGTCTCAATCTTCCTTTGATTCTCTCCAGGAAACAACTAAATTAGTCCAATCAGTCAATTCGAGGAAATCAGGAGCAGAAGGTGACGTTTTCTCCACAGAGTTGATTCAAACTTTTGGTAATCAGAGCACGAAAAGGTCAAATAAACGCACAAACACTAAATAATACAATCTCTTCTTCCTTTTCTCGGTTAATTTAAACGTTTCTTCCTCCTTTACCTACTCCCCCTCCTCCTCCTCTCCCCTTGTTATCTCTCCACTCGTCCGTGACATCTCTCGCTGCGTTCTGTCGCTCCGTCTGTCGCCCTTGGATGATGGATGGGGTGATGGACGCTCGGTTGCCACGGTAATTTGATGGATGGTTTAGCAACTGATACGAGCGCCGAGAGAGCGAACGCAGTAACACACTCTCTCTCCTCCCAGCCAGCGTTTATATGTGGGTCCTTGACTTTGAGATCAACAGACCTCAGACGGTCGCCGCCGCTCCCTCCCATAACAAACAGCGCTGACCCGTGACTGCGGCGCTACACATCTGTCCAATCGAATCATCACTTTTGCTGACGACAGCGCGGTGATGAAGAGAGACAGACCGAGGGCCGGGGCGAGGATAACAGTCTCTCCGTCAATGTCAACAAGACAAAAGAGATGATTGTTGACTTCAGGAGGAGCGGAGCGTGAACGGAGAGAGACAGCGGAGAGACACCTCGTCCATAAAGACACAAAGTCCACAGACAAACCTGGTTATTCAGCTTCTTCTACACACCGGTCTAACTTTACCCAGTTTGCTAATTGTCTGTTGTTTGCGCGCGTGTACAGAAGCCTCATTCATCAAACTGTGAACAATCAAAACATCTGTGAATTATAACGGCCTGTACGCACAAGAAAATTGGTATTAATCACATGTATGTATGCAGAACGTAAAGCCAGCTGTGTGCTATTAACAATAACACATCCCACTCATTCATTTACATAAAGAGACCCTTCTTTCTGTTGTTGTTGTTGTTGTTATTGTTGTTGGGCTCCTGTAATAAATCAAGTTAATTCTGTCAGGAAATTAATCCTGTGCCAAGCCATAAACAAATGGTTCAACAACAAAAATTACAAAGTGGATTGTCAGTTTGCAAACATATGTATTGTGTATCTTACTGCTGTATGTTGCAGTTCAATTTCTATGTATTACAAAACTACTGATATGGGGTCAAAAGCTGGGCGGAACGTGTTCATGTTTTTGGTGAACGGTGAATTGAACGTTTGCAACTAATGAACGTTAACGAAGCTCACACATTGGGTTTTTAAGGCACCTGGCATGCCAGCATTACTAGTGCAATCAAAGGAGCAGAGACGTCAGTCGCTGCCTATTCCATCCCCGCCTCAAAAGTCTCAAAAGTCAACTTGACGAGCGAGTGTTGAGCAGTCACGAACGAGTTAGGGAGGGTCAAGCCCGTGGGCTTGTTACAGCCCTGTGTTTGTGGGACCACATTTGTACACACGGAGCAGAAATACTCCCTCGCGACGGTACTTTTTTTGCTTGTGAATACTGTTCTTTGCGTTCGTATCGTGTGCACACGCCTGGTTTTTAGGTGTGCTGCTTTTGAAACTAATGAAACGCTATAGCATCAGACCAGTTTTTGAAAAAAAAAACCGGAAGGAATGAATGTGAACTAGTTCATTTTTTGGGACTGGGAACTTCAACTTCAAAATGGTCAACTATGACCATGAACTAGTTCAATTTAATCAGTGTGAACCAACACATTCTCATCCCAGCTCGTCACATACCGCCACTTTGTCACGCCCTTTGTCACGCCCTTTGTCACGCCCTTTGTCACACCCTTTGTCAGGTCCTTTGGCACGCCCTTTGGCACGCCCTTTGGCACGCCTTTTGACACACCCTTTGTCACCACTTAGTTGGGTTTAGGAAAGAACTAAATGATTGGGCTTCAAACTACATTTATACAGTGAAAATGACACTGAACGTTGTGAACACGGGAAGCGAACAAACAGCTGCTTGTAACGTGACGCATGGGACGCTAACAGCGGTCTCCTTGATAAAGCCCTGTGTTTGTTGGACCCATCCACCTCCCTTCCAGCCCACCCACCCCGATGTGTCTCTTTTTCACTCTTTAAACTATACCTCACCACAGTCACTCCCGGCGCACTTTCTCTGAGTGTTTACTGTTGCTGTGGATGGGTTTACATTGTAGTTAATGGTTTCATACCAGCGCTATGACGCCTTATCCAGGATATGATGCTCACTTGTACAAACAACAACCAAGATAATCAGATATTAAAACATGTTCATAACCATCCAACTACTCTCCATGTAGATGCATACATATATTTTCACTACTTTTTGGCTTCCTATCACAAATAAAAGTCTACTTCTGACCTTCAGTAGAGGTTTCAGTCGTCTATCAGCTGTAGGAGTTTACCCAAAGAGTCAGAATATTCTGATCTGGTGTCTGTAGAAGCTGAGAAAACAGGACAGTAGGTGTTGATGCGTGTCTCACACCACCGGTGTGCTGCCACTGGGTTTTTCTTTCTCATATTGTTTAATGGGAGTAATATTTGGTGTCCCGAGGAGATAAAACTATCCAATATTTGAGGAGACAAAAGCAAAAAGGAGCGAAGAAAATCAATTGTATGATGCTGAAATGTGTTTTTCTTCTATTCTCCTGTTCCATTAGACTGCTGCTGCAAGGAGGATGAATCAGAGGGTTGCGCTTATCGAGAGGAGGTTTGATTCTCAGATGTCTGAAAACCATAAAGGAAATCAGCCTTTACTCCTTATTGTGCTGCATGTCCCAACAGGAAGTCTTTGTCTTAATAATCACTGATTGTTGACAGATAAATATTTGGAAATTGCGTCAGAAAGAACAACAGCTGCAGCCTCTTAGAGCTCAAAGAAAACAATCAAACACACAGACAACTGAATCAGGTTGTTTTCCATGCAGAGTTCTCAGTGTTGAAACAGAACATGGTTCCGAATGTTCAATAGCTTCTAATATATAATAATATATAGAATAAAGTTTGAGCAGCACTCTGAAGAACAGATAATGAAAAGTAGGCCGACAATGTATTTTCTATTTGAGGGTTTCTTTCATCAGTCTTTCTCAAACATGATTGTGTACTGGGTAGAGAAATCATCTTATTAACACCAATAACACAGTTGGTTTGTTTGTTACCTTGAATTTTTGAAGTAAACTTTGTTTTTCTCTCATACCTCCACGGTGAATGAAGAAACAGAAAAAAACAGAAAATACAGGTCTCATTTATCTATTCGTTTGCTCACTACTTCCCAAACACATGCACACGTTTCTTAATCTTTTAAGCCCTCGGTAAAGAAACGGCTAAAACAACATACCCAAAATTATTCAGGAATAGCTCCTCAACCATGAGGATAATACGCAAATATCTGGTCTCCTTTCAAAGGTAAGAAGTAGGGCTGTCAATCGATTGAAATAGTTAATCGCAAATTAATCGCACATTTTGTTTCTGTTCAAAATGTACCTTAAAGGGAGATTTGTCAAGTATTTAATACTCTTATCAACATGGGAGTGGACAAATATGCTTGCTTTATGCAAATGTATGTATATATTTATTATTGGAAATCAATTAACAACACAAAACAATGACAAGTATTGTCCAGAATCCCTCACAGGTACTGCATTTAGCATAAAACATATGCTCAAATCATAACATGGCAAACTGCAGCCCAACAGGCAACAACAGCTATCAGTGTGTCAGTGTGCTGACTTGACTATGACTTGCCCCAAACTGCATGTGATTATCATAAAGTGGGCATGTCTGTAAAGGGGAGACTCGTGGGTACCCATAGAACCCATTTACATTCACATGTCTTGAGGTCAGAGGTCAAGGGACCCCTTTGGAAATTGACATGACAGTTTTTCCTCGCCAAAATTTAGCATAAGTTTGGAGCGTTATTTAACCTCCTTCCCTACAAGCTAGTATGACATGGTTGGTACCAATGGATTCATTAGCTTTCTAGTTTCATATGATACCAGTATCTTCACTCTAGTTTTAAAACTGAGCCCACTACAACCTAAATATCACAAGTTGCGTTAATGCATTAAAGAAATTAGCGGCGATAACTTTGACAGTCCTAATAAGAAGCTCAGGAATATGAATCCATTGTAGTTTATATTACCACTCCAATGCAATGACAAAAAAAATAAGTTTGCTATCCTTGCCTAGTATAAAATCGAAATTTCAAAGGCAATATCACCATCATAACAAATATCCATGAATAATGATGCGCCTGAATGTCTTCTCCTACTCTCTGACTACAGCTATAACTGTAAATGTTATAAAAATACACTAAAATACAATATTTATGACACAGTTTATAAAGAATGCACTTGTTAAACGCAGACCCCATTAACAAGACTTTAGTCATTTATATACAAAAGGTCATCTTGTGGGTGAAGTCTTCTTTTAAACGTGTCACATAATAATTAAATGTTAAAGTGACCTTTATCATTTTTAAATCTCACCAACAGTATATTATGATTATAGGGCGTTAATGTGACCTTTATTATCATTATAGGATGTAAATGTGACATTTAATATCATTACAGGAATGTAAAGAAAGACTAACGGTGACACTAAATCCCCCAAAACTTTCTACCAGTTTGATTCTGGGAGGAAAGCAAAACACATTAACATTCGATAAAGAACGTGAATATAAGATTAATTAAAGCTGCAAGCAGCGATGAACGGGCCCTCGCCCACGCTGGCACGTCTGGGGAACACGCTGTCGTGGCACGTATCTGTCTTCAGGCCAGGACTGTTATCCAGCTTGAGAAGTTTGGAGCAGCTGGGACTAGGTAAAAACAAGTTACAACAGATTTCTGTATCATGGGGTAACTTCAAAATTCACGTACGACATCACCGTTCAAGCGATCAAAATGTCCTTCACAATTTAGCATCACAATAGTTTGAGGGTTATACCACCCAATCGTCATGCAAATCCGATGAAGTCTCTAGGAGTAGTTAGTAAAAGTATGCATAAAAT
>CAKAOI010051026.1:15439-29876 GCA_916701655.1 Sebastiscus albofasciatus
CAGTATATTATGATTATAGGGCGTTAATGTGACCTTTATTATCATTATAGGATGTAAATGTGACATTTAATATCATTACAGGAATGTAAAGAAAGACTGACGGTGACACTAAATCCCCCAAAACTTTCTACCAGTTTGATTCTGGGAGGAAAGCAAAACACATTAACATTCGATAAAGAACGTGAATATAAGATTAATTATTAAAGAAAACAATAATTCCTGTGACATTCAACACCGTCTCAAGCTTGTCTGTTGAGGCTTATTAAAAGGCAGAAGTGTTGCAGACGGAAACCTGTTGACATTCAGACTCTCGGCGGCGATTAGCTGGCAGATAAACACCGACAGTCTCGGCTTTATGACGCTGACAGTTGGTGGAATTACAGAAGATGAAGGAATAACAAGCTAAATGGCTGCAAGATGGAGGTTTTATTGAAGCAGGAGCTGCTCAGTGGGTCATCACACACACTGTTTGTTTGTTTGTCTGTCTGTAGTCTGTCAGACTTTAATCCTCCCTGAAGGAACAGCGTCTCATTACAGGAACAGAGATTCTTACAGAGACACATTATACCGACAATACGGCAGGAAGACAAACAGCTGCGTCTGAAGGAGGTGAAGGAACAAGAAGTTGACAATGAAGTCTGGAAGTGTCTCGGACTAACTGGAGATCTGTTTAGTTTCAGCTCAGATCCTCTGAAGGATGGAGATGGTTCTTTTATCCTGAGTCTTTGTGTTGTGTTTACAGCGCGTGTTCCATATTTAATTTTTAATACCTTCATTTGTTTGAACTCTGAACACTTGCCAACTTTTTCTTCACGTCCAAGAATGATGAAATGATTCCTACAGTCAGAACGGGCGATAGTATGAGGGCGGATTTTATCACTGGATGTTGGGACAGGCTCTGTATTTAATGTATAGTAAACATCTGCTGAATGCAGACAGTAAAGTCTGCATATAAAGCATCTTAACAAATCAATCTGTTCAGACAAATACAAATCAAGACCTACGAAACTCATCATTTCTGTCTCCAAATTTGGTTTTCTGAGTAAAATATGTTGTAAAATGACTTGTTTTTATTAACTCATTAAAAGTTAATGTTAAAGAACCACTACTTAACAACACCCTAGAAACCATCCTGACCAACCTAGCAACCACAGAACAATACCATAGCACCTAGCAACCAGCTGGTGACACCCTATCAACCAGCTTCTAACATTGTAAACACAAACCACAACACTCTGGCAACCAACTACCAACTACAAACTAACCTCTTAGTAAACATCTACCAACGCCTTACAAATCACCATGAACAGCCGAGCAACCACCAAGCAACAACCATCCTAGATACCCTGACAAGGGGCTGGCGAATTACTATTTTGGCTTCCAGTGATTATGAAAACAAGATAATCAAGATAAAACGATTACAATGATGCTCTCGTTTTGTCTTGTGTTAGAAATCCAGCGCACGCCATACCGTTTTCGTAGTCGTGACTCTCTTTGCAGCTGTTTTGTATGTCTTTGTAATCATTTGTGTCTCATTGTGGTCGTTTTGTATCTCTTGATGGTTGTTTTGTGACTTTTTGTAGCTATTTTATGTTTATTTATAGTTGTTTTGCATCTCTTTGTAGTCTTTTTGTGACTTTTTGTAGTCATTTTATGTTTATTTATGGTTGTTTTGTATCTCTTTGTAGTCCTTTTGTGTCACTTTGTAGTCTTTTTATGTCTCTTTGTAGTCTTTTTATGTCTCTTTGTAGTCGTTTTAGTGTCTCTTTGTAGTAATTTTACGTTTCTTTGTGGCCATTTCTGTCTCTTTGTGGTTGTTTTGGTTTCCTTGTGATTGTTTTGTCTTTTTATGGTTGTTTTGCGTCTATTTTGTGGTCTTTTGTTTCTCTTTTTAGACATTTTCAAGTCTCGTCCTGGTTGGTACGTGTCTCTTTGAGTGACGTTTTGTAGGTGAAGGCCAGGGGGCCTCTGGGCCTGTGCCCCGTAGGCCTGTTCAGTATTCTGTTCATGTTTACTGATCAGTATAAACACATTTGGAGACTTGGCAGATACATGAATTACAACATTTCCTCATTGTGTTAATGGAAAATCCGGTTGGCATTATGTTTCCTTCATAACGTATTTTCTGTTGAAAGTATTTGTAAATAAATATAATGTCTAGGACACAGCGGTGGAGCTGGCATGCACCACCAATCGTATCTGGCAAAACTGCATATTCAACAGGGTTTTAACATGGTGTATGTATCTGTTCGAAAATGCAATACAGAGATGCAGCAAATGAAAGTAAATTCACTTTTTTCTCTTGACTTAAATGTGCATAAGAAATGAAAATGATCATATAATGTGCCGCACTGCCCAAGGAAACATCTTGTGTCACCTTAGCAATCAAGTAGCAACACATTAGGAACAAGATATTGACTTTTACTGAGGCAGGAAACACATTTTCTAGTTATTATTTAGCTATCTACATTATGATTCACATGAGGTTATCTCCGAGTGTAAAAACACTGCACATTGATTTGTTTGCAGGCTAAGTTGCATCATTTATGCAGAGACTAAATTCCTGCTCTGGGAAACCTCCAGCATGCCAACTGATGCTTTGCTTTTCTTTCTGCCTTTCTGAGGAGGATGGAAGGATGAATGTTTCTGTCACATGAAGCTGTTTTAGCCGCTATGAAGAATATGGAGACGGGTGATTTTTTTTTACTTCCCTCCGTCATATAAAGCTGTTTCTTTCAGGGGTTCTGGAGGAGGAGGATGGAGGGATGGGAGGATTAATGTTTCTGTCAGAGGAAGCTGCTCTGCAAACAGACAGCAGCGTCTCCGCTGCCTTCAGGCTCATACAAGGATTTTAATATGAGAGCGATGCTGTAACAGAGACGCACAGAGAGAGGATCCAAAAAACTGTTTGTTAATAGGAAAATATGCATGTGCTGCTTCCCGGATACTCCTCACGCCCTGCACACTCTCTTTGTCTGAATGTAGAGTCATATTCTGTTATTAAAAACTGGTACAATACCACTGTTAATCTAAAATCTGTCCCTCCACAGTGTTGTGGCCAACGTTAATGGAAGTTACATTCATTCATTCAACATTCATCAAGGGAAGATCTGAAGCATTTCATCATCATGACTACTGAGTTATTCACTGTTCATGTGTTCTTCACAGCTCCTGCAGTGAAAGCATGAACACTTTTCAATCATTTAATCGTCCTCAATTAATTATCAGCTCTTGAATCACAGCTACTCTTCAAACTCTTCAGATTCTTTAACTGTGTGATACAATTCAGCGATGATTTTATTGCTATTTCTGCCAGTCCATAGTCTGTATATAAGAAGTAGACGTAAAATCACAGTGACGTCACCCATTGGTTTGTGGACTACAGTTCTGAAGCCTCAAGTTTGGAATTTTGTCTGTCACCATCTTGGTTTTTTTTTTGTCACCATCTTGGGTTTTTTTTTGTCACCATCTTGGTTTTTCGCTGTCACCACCTTGGTTTTTGTCCGTCACCATCTTGTTTTTTGGTCGTCACCATCTTGTTTTTTGTCCATCACCATCTTGGTTTTTGGCTGTCACCAAAAAGCTAAGCACAACCGAACGCTGAATAAGACATTTAGGCGAGCAAAAAAAAAATTAAATTGGCTTTGATGAACAGAAGCTCACTGTGAAAGGGTTAAAGTTCTAAGACGAAAACACAGAACGCGGCTACGCCCATGAGACACGGCTGAAATGGATGCCTGCATGGAGCTGTGCAGATTAAAATGAGATTATATCTGTTGTGTGAGACGAACGAGTGAAAAATACATCTGATATGTTTGCGGTCTAAACAACTGAGGTTTAAATTCATTCAATCAAACAGCAGTGATCGTTACAGACACACCTGGTGGAGATCTGAACTCTACTGAGGACACATTTCTAGTTTGTTATTGTTTTCTTGCAACTTGATTGATTTTAATTAATGTGCAGATTTAATTTGCCAGTGGGGGATTCTTTATATCGGATCCCTGTGGACTCAGAAGAGCAAAACAGGACGGTTGAGCAGTTTATATAGAAGTTTTGTGCTCAGAAAAATTACAATGAATGCATTTCATTTGGGTTTATCCCATGCTAATGCAACAAATACCTCAGGAGTTCACACAACTGAATTAATACATTTAAATGAAGTAAATTAGGACCAACATAGGTCACAGTGGACACTATGAGGAGGTGTTATTGAATCAACAGTGTGCAGGCGTGGCGTCTCCCTCTCTGGGGTGGAAAAGGCGGTAGAATAAGCACTATAATTTAGTTTAACCATTAATTAAATTAGTTTGGAGTCTTGTAATGATGCATAGTTCGTGCTGTAGGACTATACTTCAAAACCATCCAGAATAGGAGTGTTTGGAAGAGGCTTAATGTTTCTGAGTAATATCATACAGAGCTGTAAGTGTATGAATTACTCAGTAATTTGCTAATCTCTCATATCTTGGAAACATCAGCTAAGTAGTGTGGGCTGGTGGGAAATGGGAGCACGTCCTGATATCCTGGAAAATCCATTAATCCATTATGTGTGCCGGCTTATCGTGAGCAGGATCGCAGGAGGCTGGAGGCCGAAATGCAGAGGACACGTCGTCACTCTATCACAGGGTTAACATATATACAGCATATATGTCCCGACTGAGCACAGGTCGCACATTATGGCTGATTTCCATCAAAACTGAGAGAGCCACGGGGGAAATACCGAACTCCGCTACACGCCATTAAAAAACAGCTACAGAGCAGACTCGCTACCTGTGTGAAGGAAGAGCGACCATGCGGCTGTCTTGCTGAGGTCAAAGTAGGGCTGCACCATTTTCGCCAAGATGATAATCAGGATTATTTTCATCAATATTGAAATCACGATTATTCATAGATTTTAGGGACAAAATATTTTTATTGCAATTTTACATTTAGATAAACGGAGCGTTACTTTCACTTTCGATTTGTGCTTCATTCCAATCGTCAAGAACTTTAAATGCCTTCAAATGATTAGAAAAGACAAGATTGAATTTATATTCAAATATTTGCTCTGATTGAAAAACAATACTGTCATTAGTAGTTTTAATTATATATCATAAGCTGCTTAGAGCTAGTGTTATTATAATTCTCTCTATTATCTATTTCATATTGCTGATTAAACATCTCCTTCTAACGACTGGATTTATTCAAGTTTCACTCCAAAAATGACATTTTACAAGATTAAATTTGAACGCATCATGATAACAGTATAGTTTACCATCGCCCAATACTCATTTTACTGAGTATAGCTTGCATGCACTATAATGTGCTCTGTGCTGGGATTTGGACTTGGTTGTGACAAATTACAGTTTTATTTCTTTTACTTCCACACTGATGACATGTTATTGTGGGTGACGTTACTCACTTTGCCGCCGTGTGCCGACGTAAAACCATCATGTGGCGGCTGTATTTGTGTGTGTCTGGTAAAAGAATCACATATATGACTGCTGAAAAACGGCTGGCTTCAATCAACTACTGATTGCCGCTGCATTCGGTCATTCATTTAATTGCGGGGAGCCAAAATCGTTAACGTGATTAAAATTTGATTAATTGTGCAGCCCTAATATCAGACAGACAATCAGAAGACAGACTGTAGGGAGAACAAGTAGACTGCAGATAGAAAGGCCCCAACATAGCAGCTGGATGCACAAAATATGTTTCTAAATGTTCATCATGTACTGCCAAAAAAAGTAAAGCGGTCACACCTGTAGAGTCACCTGAAGCAGAACCAGAGTCACAACCTCTGATGAATGTGAAATAATAGAAGCTTATTTTTTTTTTATACTTAAAATGCAAGGAAGACAAAAAAATAGATTAATGTATTCATTACAAAGACTAAAACTCATAAGCCTGACTGATTCCACCCTAATATCACCACCCACCCACACACACACACACAGTGGTGGAGGCTGGTGATGGTTATAAATGACCCAGATATGATTTGTCATTAAAACAGCATTTCACTAAAATTATCTTTCAGTAACAAGGAGGCACAGGCCTAGTGCGTATGTGTGTGTGTGTGTGTGTGTGTGTGTATTGGAGAGCTTTGTCTTGAGTCCTTGAGTGTCTGGCAGACGAGATGGATGAGCTGTAATTACACTGATAGAGAGACGATCGGAGGAGGAGAAGAAGAAGAGGATGAGGAGGAGGAGGAGAGGAAACAAGGTCGTATATGTATTTGTCCTTGTACAGGAGCGTCGGACGCGTGCATGTGCATATTTTTCTGTTTTTAAATGTTATGGTTGTTAGAGGGAAGATGAGATATCAGCCGAGTCCAGCACCAGTGGAAGATTTTGACTTTCAAATCAGACTCCTAACAGACCTGATGGACGTGGTAAACAGCGTAGAACTGAAATATATAGAGCAGCCTTGCTCCCCAGGTCGCAGCTGGATCCAATTCTTAGCTTCAATTATTAATAATTAATCTGTTTTCAAATCAAGAGGCAAAGACACCGAATGAGGTGAAAGGGACAGGTTCATTCAGGTGCAAGTAATTTATTTTTGTTTGGCTGCTTATCAGCGCGGTCAGCAGCAGCAGCTGTGGCACAATTAAAGTACTTTAAAACCCTTAGTGCCCAAATGCTGTAATTAGTCATAAATCACACTCGTTTTTGGAGTCAAATCTAAACACTTTTTCATGCCACACATATATTTGGATTCAGTGTGACTTTCACTTTGCGAGGATACACTTTTCTCTCGTGTCTGCTGCTCATAAATGTCCATAAACCTGATTAGAAATCAGAGGAAAAAGATGCTCCTTATAGCTGCAGAACTTGCCTGACATCCTCACGTTTTGAGGTATTCTTCAGTATCACAGTAATCCAGTGTTAGTTGTCTGTACATCCATGAGTACACTGCAAACAGGAGCTGCTAATAGATGATTCAACATACTTTTAATTGATGGTACTTTAAAACCCTTAGCGCCCGATTGCTACAATTAGTCATTAATCACACTCGTCTTTGGAGTCATAACTCAGTCAAATCTCAACACATTTTCATGCTACACATATTTTTTGATTCAGTGTGACTTTCACTTTCAGAAGATGTCATTTTCTCTATTGTCTGCTGCTCATAAACGTCCATTAACCTGCTTAGAAACCAGAGGAAAAAGACGCTTCGTATAACTGCAGAACTTGCTTTAGAATTATCACGTTTTGAGGTTTTCTTCAGTTTCACAGTAATCCAGTGACAGTTGTCTGTACACTGAGTACACTGCAAACAGGAGCTGCTAATAGATGATTCAACATACTTTTAATTGATGGTACTTTAAAACCCTTAGCGCCCGATTGCCGCAATTAGTCGTAAATCACACTCGTTTCTAGAGTCATAACTCAGTTAAATCTGAACACATTTTCATGCTACACATATTTTTTGATTCAGTGTGACTTTCACTTTCAGAAGATGTCATTTTCTCTAGTGTCTGCTGCTACTAAACGTCCATAAACCTGCTTAGAAACCAGAGGAAAAAGACGCTTTGTATAGCTGCAGAACTTGCTTTAGAATTATCACGTTTTGAGGTTTTCTTCAGTATCACAGTAATCCAGTGATAGTTGTCTGTACATCCATGAGTACACTGCAAACAGGAGCTGCTAATAGATAATTCGGCATACTTTTAATAGTGCCAATTTGCCAATATGTAAACAAATATAATCTAAAAAAATGTTAGGTCCGCAGCGTAATCCACTGAATTCATGGCAAACGTATAGATTCTGTTTTTTATCTGTTCAAAATGTACCTTAAAGGGAGATTTACCAAGTATTTAATACTCTTATCAACATGGGAGTAGAAAAAAAAGCAAATATTAACTTAAGGAGATTACTGAAGCGAAGTAACATGGTTTTTATATCCCAGGATCAGTGATATTATCCTCCATCCATTCTTATAACAATATTTGCCCTGTGTTGAAAACCTGGAGGCCCTGGTCTCCCAATTTCGGCTGAAGGGGGACGCATAAAAACCTGATCCAAACCACCAAAATGTCCCCATATTTGGGGACAATATAAGGTCCACATCATCTAGGAGAAAAGGAGGTAATGAATCCATGTCGACCTCGGTACAGAAGCAAGTTAATTATCTCTAATCTCAAGATACCAAACTGTTATCTGGAGTTCCCATCTTAATTACCGAGATAACAGATCCTGCTATCTCACTTCATTATATCATCCGGAGACATTAAAACTGCTATCAAGATTTAGAGTCACTCATTATCTAGAGCTGGAGAATGGTGTTCATCTGTAGTATTTTAAACCAGCTGTCCTTGTCATTTAATTAAGATGTTTTCTGGAGATATAATTCATTGTTTTCATGCGATGACATGAATGTGACATTTTATCAAGATCACAATAGACAATTTAGACTTAGATAGTTTACTTAACTTTCTCACTTTGTATTGAGTCCCAGAATAAGATGTAAAGTTATCAGTGATGTTATGTATAGACACGCCTCTGCCTCCACTCTTTAGATTCGGTTTATCACGCCGCCTTTAGATTTATTACCGCTGACAGCTATTCTCCTCATCATTGCATCTTGTATGAAAAGGTTGGGTGGTCCTCTCTAATAGTAGGACGTGACAGGCATTGGTTTCTGTTTATTTATAAAGCCCTTAATAGCAACTTGCCATCATATATCACTTCCTTATTAAAACTACTTTTAGTTTGCTGTCACAGGGACCGATATAGGAAATCTGTCCTGCCCGAAGCAATAACCCTCTACAACTCCTCACCGCCGTCTAACAGACGACTCTCAGCTTTACACCTTCTGTCTCAACTCTGTTTTGATCCTTCAATAACCTTCAATGACCTTCAATAATGTTATACTCTCACTATACCTCATTTATTTTTTTATTTTTTAAATGCAACAAATTCTCACAGTTTGCTAATGTTTATAGTATGTTATCCTATATTTATATTTTGTATTCCATATGTTAGTTGTAATAGTTTGGTATGTTTATAGTGTATTATTCTTTATATTGTGGATTCAATAGATATTTCTGTTGATATGTATATTTACTGTGTATTTACTGTTACTACATTGCCTGGATAACCTGCTGCTCTAACACAATCATTTCACAATTTGGGATCAACTAAGTCCATCTATTTATTTTTGGTGGACTACGGTTTTGAAGCCTCGGGTTTGGCATTCTGGCCGTCACCATCTTGGTTTTTTGCAACCAGTAGTGACACGAGAGGGTGGAGCTAAGTACATCCGAATGCTAAATAAGACATTTTTAGGCAAACAAAATGTTACAATTAACGGCGAAAACACGGACAACTCCCAGACCGGACAACGCCGTGGTAGCGACCTGTCAATCACACTGTAGCCCCGCCCTAAAGCATCCCCTGCTTTATGGTCTATTTTACTCTAAATGGGACCATAATTTACTAAATGAGCATCATGCTGTATTGAAGAAGACTTGAAACTAGTGATTGAGACCATAAACTCATGTTTACAATGTTTACTGAGGTAATAAATCAAGTGAGAGGTAGGCTCATCTTCTCATAGACTTCTATACAATCAGACTTCTCTTAGCTTTCTGTTAGAAAGAATGCAAGTTTAAGGCACTTCAGCATTGGCTTCACTTTTCAGACCCGGAGGTTGCCCACTAGACGTAGACATGTAACATCCCCTGTTACTTCCTGGTTCATTATGTCAAATATTACCTGAAGATATTTAGTGTTTTAATCCCACAGATGAGGATTTAATGACAAGAAACACAGTTTAGAAATGTGTCATCATGTCGAGATAACGAGCTTCTGTATTTCCTGTTCTATCCACACAGGTTTCATCACATCACTGTTTTTTCTGTCTCTCAGCCTCGAGACAAACAGGAGTCCCAGAAGAAGCGAGAGAGAGCAGAAATGACGAAAGAAGAGGTAGCTCGACGACACAGAAGAAACAATATTTGGTATTTGGTACATACTGAGATCATTATGTAAAGATCGCAGCGTTTTGAAATGTACATAAGAGCACCAGAAATGTTGCGAGAGGTTTACACTTTTTGGAAATCTGTTTGACATTTCGTTGTGTGTGTGTGTGTGTTGAGACTGACCGTCACGCCGCCGTCGCTCTGCGTCTCTTTGTAGGTGAAGTTGCAGACGGCCCAGGCCAGGTAGTACGTGGACATGCGGGGCGTGCGGGCGAAGCGGTTGGTCAGCCAGCCGTCCTCGTCCGACAGCGAGCTGCTCTCCACGGGCATGTTGGACAGCGAGGTGTACTGCGGGTCGTGGCGGAGGGTGAGGGAGAACGTGGCCTTGTAGATGGGCTCGTCGAAGCAGGGGAAGGCCTTCCGGGCGTGGATCGGACTGAACTGGGTCACCGCAAGGTACCTGGAGAGAGAAACAACAGAACGGCGTTATTGTCAAATAAAAGGAAGACGTTCAGAGGGGATTCAAATGGTTAAAGGGATGACAATGAAGATATTTTCAGCACTACAAACAATCTTAAAAGTCATTCACTCTTATATACAGCGAACACACTCCAACTGGACGAAAAGGGTTGTCTCAAACTAAAGAAGTTGTGATGTTTCATTCAGTTTTACAGTGTTACAACGTGATGTTTTTAAGTTTCGCTTTCCTTTTTACAATGTAGTGTGTCTAGCAGATCCCTACTGACCCACATCTATGAGGCTTATAAGAACTGATAATGCACATTTAATGAGCTGATAACAGGCTAATTGGGTGCATAATCACTTCATTTGATAGATGGCTTTTTCATTTAAAGGGAGTGTATGCAAATTTGTTTTTGCCAATGTGTGAACAGATTGTAACCTAACCTAAAAAATGAGACCTTCTGCAACTTTCTGGGTTTCCTCGTTCCACCCTGTAGACTGCTTTTAATCTGAAGAATGTGGGACGTTTTTCCAGGAAAATGCAACAGATGTGACGTCATGCGCGCTCACGAGTGCCTTTAATTACAGCACCTCCTACAGGGCTAACAGTGTGCAACGATAGCTAACGTTCGGTTAAAAATGGAGTCCGCTAACGCCAACAAACGACCAGCCTCCATCACAACTCAGACTCCAACACAAACTTCACGGAAGCATCAAACTGGTAAAGCCCGTCTTACAAAACAGGAATGTGACCGACGACGGGGGAAAACTAGGATCAACATCAGCCTTCGGTTCATGGAGAGACCTTCGTTTGGTCAGCTAACATTACTACCAAGCAGGTGAAATATAAAGTGACATTGGGCTTTTAGCTGCTAATGTTGCTAACGTTAATCAACATGCTGCCTGTCAATCACGTTCAGTCTCACGTGTGTGTCGCCCCAATGTTTTGACCGATGCTCGCTCGCGTCTACGTAGTGCGAGCACAAGCAACAGGACGCTGACTTTTGTTGACTTAACAGCCACTGATTCTTACATAAAGTCCCTTTAAAGGATATGTCGCTTTTGGGCAGTTGTTGAATTGACTGATGCTGTTGGATCGGACTCTATCATCGTATTTCAGATTGGATCTCAATGTTCTAGGATCCACTCAGATCCATTTAGACCTCTAGAAGTGTCTCAAAATAACGTCCAATTTCCAATATTGCCATAAATCAGTCCTGCTCACTGGTTTGTAACACATCATGATGTTAAAGAGCGCTGCCTGACAGATCTCTACACTCTCTCATTATATATCGTTATATTGACGGACCCCAATTTGCTCCACATTTGGCCCTGAATCCAAATGATGTCATTAAATCAAACGTATTGTTAAACAGAACTGAATGGCCCCCGAAGTGACCCGTAATCCAGTTCATCATATTCTCACATTCAGCCTCAACACACCTACTGTGATAAATCCATCCAGGATGAGTGACGCTGTGCTATAAAGCAGGATTTTGTTTCAGTCTTTGAACCTTTCACAGCTATCAGAGGAGACATTTAAGGTGGAATCAGAGTTCGGAGGGTTAAAGGATAATCCTCTGAAGTTGAAGTTTCTACAGGAAGACAGTTTCACTTCTTCAGATGTTCTTGTTCAGGATGAAAAAGGAGCTTCTGCGCAGAGACAGAGATAATCCAAAATAAACAGGAGGAAATGTTCTGTTTCCTCCTGATTTCTTTAAGCCCAGTTCAACGTTTTCATATCAGAGCTTTGTTACGTCCGTCTGTCAGTCAGCTGACAGGAACAGGAAGACAAATTAAAAGTGCAGGTTATAATCCCTCTGGAAACTTTCCTCCAGGTGTTTGTGGAGGGAGAGATGAAAGGAGTAAGAGCGGGAGGATGAGGAGGAGGTGGTGAGGAGAAAGCACAGGTGAGAGGAAGAGGGGAAGGTGGAAGATGAAAGACGGAGACGAACAAAAGTGAAGGACAAGAAAGATGTGAGCAGGAGGAAGAGGAGAAAAATATCAGGAACCGCCGTGAAGCTCTAAATATTCACAACAGAGGAGGACTACTGGAGGAGGAAGATAAAGAGGAATAATAGAGGCAGAGGAGGAGAACGATGAAGGAGAAACGGAGGAAGACTAAGAGGTGGAGGAGGAGGATGAAAAGGAAGAGGAAGGTGAGAGAGGATCAGAGGAAAAGAAGGAGAAATATAAAAGAGAGGAGGAGGGGAAGTTGATGAAGAGCGAGGAGGAGCAGTGGGATTAAGACTAAGAGAGAGTTGTAGGGGATGAGAGGGGATGTGAGGAAGAGGAGGACAGGTGAGAGGAGAGGAAGTAAAGGAGGGAGAGATGAAAGATGAAGAGGAGGTGAGACGAAGAGAAGAAAAATGAGGATGAACCGGAGGAGGACAATGGATAGTGTAAGATGAAGAATGAGTGAAGAAAAGAGAAACTAAAAGGAGGTGTGGAGAGAAAAGAAAGAGATGGAGAAGAAGGAGCAGGAGGAAGACGAGAGATGACTGGAAGTAAAGGAGGAGGAAGAGGAGGAAAGAAGAAGAATAACATAAGAGGAGAGAGCAAGAGGTGAAATAAAAGGAGACAAAAAGATGAGAAAGAGGACAAGAGGAGGGAAGGGAATTGATGAAGAGGAGTGAGAAGGAGATATAGGAGGAGGAAGAGTACTAGAACGAGAAAGAGGTTGACGATAGAGGCGACAAGATGAATAAAGGGAAGAAAAGAGGGGGAAAAGAAAGAAAAGAAGAGTAGTGAAGAGAGAAAGAACGATGGAGAGGAGAACATGAAGAAAGGACTAAAACGAGGAAGAGGGGGAGAAGTATGCGAAGATGAAAGGAGAGAAGATGTGTGATGTTAAAAGGAAAGGAAGAAAGAGATGAAAGAGAAGAAAGAGTGGAGGTAAAATAGGAGGAAGGGTGAGATGTAGGAAAAGAAGAGAGGAGGAGGAAAAATGAATGGTAGAAAGAAGAAGAGATGGAAAGAGAGGAAGAGCAGGAGGACGACAAGGGGTAGAGGAGGAAGGGAGGCATTGTGAGGATGAGGAGAGAGAAAGAAGAAGAAGAAGAAGGAGTGAAGGCAGGAGGAGGAGAGGAATGAAAAAGAGAGAAGGAGGAGGAAGGAGTGAAGTTCGAAGGAGGAGAGGAAGGAAAATAGGAGGAAGAGGAGGAGGAAAGACTGGAGAAAGATGAGATGGAGAAAGAGTAGAGGTAAGAGGAGGAGAGGAAGGAAAAGAGGAGGAGGAAGAAGGAGTGAAGGCCAGAGGAGGAGAGGAAGGAGTGGAGGTAGGAGGAAGAGGAAGGAAAAGAGGAGAAGGAGGAAGGACAAAGAGGAAGGGGGTAAAGAAGGAGTAGAGAGAGGAAGAGGTGACAACAGAGTCAGTGGGACGAAGAATCTGAAACAAGGTGTGGAGAGATGATATAGAGGGAGGAGAGGAGAGGAGAGGAGAGAGGAGAAGAGGGAGGAGGTAGGAGGTGAAAAATGGAGGGAGAAAGAGAGAATAATAAACAGAGGGCGATCAAGGCAGACAGAAAGAGAGAGAGAGAATAATGGAGAGAGCCTGAGAGAGACGAGATAAAGAGACTATCTATTAGACTGTAACACACACAATACACAATAAACACACACACAATACAAATACACACACACACACAAACACACACACACACACACACACAACACACACACACTACTATATAAGAGCTCAATAAACTCAGATATTAACACACACACATCGTGACATCATGCAGATTGCCAACTGTCGCCACTGCCAAGGCAACGCTTGTTGTCAAGTTTAATCCTGAATGACAACCAAGCCAACAGCGTTGCCCCAGACAACCACGACACGTAAACACACACACACACACACACATAAACACACACACATCAACACAAACACACACATAAACATTGACACACTCATGCATGAATTCATGCGTCGCTTCGTCTCCTGGACGCCAAGAACAGAAAAATGAAAATGACATCATTTCCTGCCGTAATGTTTGCCATTATCTTTGTGTGGAGACACCACAGAAGAAGAGTGCAGGCGCCTGAATGACACACACACACACACACACACAC
>CAKAOI010051026.1:30385-43020 GCA_916701655.1 Sebastiscus albofasciatus
TGTGTGTCTGTGTGTGTGTGTGTGTGTGTGTGTGTGTGTGTGTATGTGTGTGTGTGCGTGTGTGTGTGTGTGTAGCTATAGCTTTACACAGGAAGCCGGTGAAGAGGCTGATTCATCATGTTTGGTGTAAAATATATAACAACATGTGACTGATGGAAGAGGAGATATTGATGGAGGGAGGGAGGAGGAAGTGAGGATGTAGGAGATAAGAGAAGGAAGGAGGAGGTGAGGTGAGGAGGAGAGAGAGGAGAGAAGGAGGATGTCTTCTGGCTTCCTGTTCCTCTCCCTGGACCATCCACAGGGTCTCTCTGCCATGTAATAACTGCTCTCTGTGTCCATATAACACAATGAACAGTCACCAAATGTCCCAAACTCTAGCATTGCAAGCTACATGGCACACATGCCTCGTCAAACTTCTCTTAATTTAACAGATAGATGCTTGAAAATAATTAAAAGCAAAGCCCCGAAATGTAAAACCATCAATATGATTACACTTATAAGAGACCCGCGGGGTCGGGCACAACCCTGACCGACTTTACTGTCTTTCAGAGGCTCCAGCAGGTTCAGCTACAGAAGCTAAAGATATCATAGTAAACTAGAAAACTTAAAGAATCCATCTGTACCAACCATGTCATACTAGCTTGTCAGGAAGGAGTCTAAATAACGCTCCAAACTTACGCCTAATTTTGGCGAGGAAAAACTGTCATGTCCATTTTCAAAGGGGTCCCTTGACCTCTGACCTCCAGATATGTGAATGTAAATGGGTTCTCTGGGTACCCACAAGTCTCCCCTTTACAGACATGCCCACTTTATGATAATCACATGCAGTTTGGGGCAAGTCATAGTCAAGTCAGCACACTGACACACTGACAGCTGTTGTTGCCTGTTGGGCTGCAGTTTGCCATGTTATGATTTGGGCGTATTGTGTATGCTAAATGCAGTACCTGTGAGGGTTTCTGGACAATATCTGTCATTGTTTTGTGTTGTTAATTGATTTCCAATAATAAATATATACATACATTTGCATAAAGCAGCATATTTGTCCACTCCCATGTTGATAAGAGCGTTAAATACTTGATAACTCTCCCTTTAAGGTACATTTTGAACAGATAAAAAAATGTGTGATTGTGAAGTTTTCTTGTAGAGCTAAGGTTTAGAGGTCCCCTGTCATACACATGAGGAGATTGAGTGGAAATATTGACCTGTTGGTGATGTTAGATGAAGAATTGAGGGAACACCACAGTCATTAGGATTCACTCTCGATGTCTCATGAATTTAAAGGCGATCCATCCAATAGCAGCTGAGATATTTCACTCTGAACTGAAGTGGTCGAACGCTGCAATCATGTTAATTTCATTCTCAGGTAAGCCTCTCAGGTCCTAAATGACATCGTGGGTCCTTGAAGACCTCTATTATACAGCTGTTCCTCCTCCTCTGTGCGCTGGAGAACGAATGCATATATTACGCTGCTTCAGCTGACTGCCATGTTATAAAGCGACGGCCGCTCTGCAGCAGTATCGATCTGAAACATCTCTGGATGAAACCATGAGAAGCAGAGAGCCAGAGAGCGAACCGGTGATGAAGAGGAGAACCTCCATTAACCATCCATCTCTCTCATTAACACTCCAGCATCTCAGTGCCTCGTTAGCGGCCTTACTTCTCCTCGTTAGCTGTAATTTCTTTCCTCGTTAAAGAAAACAGCCTCTGTCTAATGAAGAAGTTCCTCTCAGGATGTGAACGGGGAGGAAACGGCTGTTTTTTGGGGGTTTCTTTTAGAAGTCGGAGCTCTCGGGGATGTTCTGAAGCTCACAGCTGGAACATTTTATCAACAGGGGGCCGATTTTAATGGCACAAGCTCAACGACCAACTAAAGCTGAAGGTGTTGAACCTGTAATGCGACTCAGCAGCGTCTTCATCAGGATACACTTCAAGAATAAAACATGAGATGCCACTTTAGCTAGAGATAAAGTTGGAAAGACGATGAGCCGCTGTGATCTGAGGTCATACTGAGTTCTGACTCACTTGGGTTCCCAACCTGAGGGTCCCGACCTCCACTCGGGGTCGTCAAAGCCTGGGCGTAGGGGAGTAAAGACGCATTCACACGCCTGGTTTTACTCGTGCGAGTTGGACCGCAGGTATCATTTGTGTTCATTCGCTCTAGACGCACCGGAGAGGAGAAGGAGCTTGTCTCCATAGATCCTTTTCTTTCCTTCATCAACCATGGAAGAAATAACCACTGTAGCTGCTTTGTACATGTTGTGGAAGTCCCAGATATGTCAGAAAACCAAACGCCATCGTTTGGCGGCGAGCTGTATTCACATACAGAGCCATTGCACTGACTCTATCTAGCAAGCCATGCATCGCTACTGCGGTATGAACCCAAAATAAACAGATTGTGCTCTGATTTAATTGCAATAAACGGATCAAAATGATGCCGAAATAACTACATAATAATGTTGATTTGTAAAAAGTCTGAATTCATGCTTTGTCAGGTCTGTTACCAAGATGACAAGCAAACAACTTTTAAAACACTTGTTTTCTGAATGGAGTTCTGATGGATCAGTGCCAGGCTATGCAGCGGCTCCATCAACACTCAACATAAAGCCATCTATACGGAGGCCCGCACCACGGTGTCTCACGCGAGTATAACCAAAACTTAAGGCTTCTGTCTTTTGCGCCATAAAGTAACTGGGAACTGATGTGAAGCTGAACACTCTGGGGTGTAAGAAAATATCTAAAATATCTCACTGTTCTGCATAAAAAAAGATTTTAACTCAGATTTTTTGGTATGCTCTTTATACTATATGACAGATTTTCTAAAATTAGATTTGCAATATATCGCAATATATTGAATTGTTACCCCTGTACCATGATACGTATCATATTGCCAGATTCTTGCCAATATGCAGCTCTAGTAAAAACACAATTATCTTTATGATAGTCATGTCAAAGATATATAGTCAGAGACCAGAACTCAGAGTAAAGTCTAAAGAGTTTAAACCTTAAAGATACTTCTATGAAGGTGACTCTGCGGATAGAAGCACAATAACAACTCTGGTCCAGTTTCCTCCTTTACATCAGCCGAGTATTGACGAGCCTGTTGTGATGTCATGTGATCAGCATGTCAGCGGAGTCTGTCCTGAAACACTGAACCATAACAGACTGGTTTCACTGGGAGACGACATCAAACTCACCATTTGCATAAAGATCAATGTGTGTGCGTTAATTAATTCCCCCGCCCTCAAAGCATTTAAGCCCCGCCTGGGGTTCATAGTAACTCTGGATATTAAGCAAATCTCGTGTGTGTGTGTGTTAGCATTAGCCACTCAGCTGCATGAAGCTAATCCTTAAGCTAACAGTGAGCTTTGGACACACACACACACGTCTCAGCTATCTGGACAGCTGACATCTGAACAGCGACGTGTGGATCTGACATTTTAAAGCTCCTTCTATGAATTAAATTAAGATTATTTTTCCTGTGTGTCTCATTGCTTTGCTGGTTAATCATCAGATTAACATATTTACAGTAGACTGGCGTCTTTAAAGGGTGTTAGTCATGTGTTTGAAACTGGCTTATTCACATGTATTTATTCTAATATTATGCTCTCACAGCAACACTATCTGTGATTTTCTTGCACATGCTCACACACCAAAACACTCATGTTGTTATCAAGTGTTTTTCTCTCACGTGAAACGCTGGGTTTATCCTCTACGTGACGTTTTAAGATATCGGTTGAGTGCACAAAGTGGACTGTAAGCAGGTTTCCCTTGGCTGGACCATTAAACTTTAACTAACAGGTTGTTCTGCTGGTCCATCAGCTGCTGTATTGATCCCATATTGATCCAAACAGCAGCAACCAGTGAATATGGGACCACTACAGACCTGATCGGTGAGGGATTACAGCAAACATGTGTTTAAAGTGTTCGGTTTTAACTGTGAGACAGAAAAATACATTTTATTTACATTCCTTTGCTATTTTTATGTAAAAATATTCTGCTTCTAATAGCTTATTTTATCAACGGTTAATTAAATCTGCTGCAAACACCCGCTGTAATTACTGAACAAGACTGATGTGAATCTGAGGAAGCAGATGAGGAAATCAATGATGCAAGAAATCTACACTAATATTAGGGAAGGAAACATGGAGTCAATGTAAATAAGCAAGTCTCATTTGATGGATCAGACAGGCCTGGTTTAAAATTAATCGCAACTTTATCTCACAGTATCATTCTAGAGTCAAGACTTTTGAACAAAAACTAATGTTTTAAAACAAAATAAAACACAAAAGGTTGCATGTTATCGGCAGTGTTGTTGTAAAGACCAACTAAACCGAGATTAAGTTATGACCAAGACCAGAGTGTGTCGAGAACGAGACCAAGACTTTGACGGGTTGAGACTGAGCCAAAAAAATAAATGCAAAAAATAAATGCAAAAATAAATAAATGAAAAATAAATGCCAAAATACATAAATAAATAAAAAAATAAATAAAAAATACATAAATAAATAAAAACAATGCACAAATAAATAAAAAAACAAATGCAAGAAGAAACACATCTAAAAAATTATAAAAATAAATAAATGAATGAATAAAAGGGAAAATTAAAAAGAATAGTAAATAAATAAGGGAATTAATACAAAGATTAATAAATAAAGAAGCAAATTAAATCATAAATATCAATTTATGTCACATTTTATCAATTAATTAAGGGCTACATTTATTTTTAATATTATTTTTGCTATATTTAATGACAAATTTATTAATTTATCAAGTCATTTATATATTTTTTCATTTTTTTTATTTTGTCAGGTTGCGTCCTTCATAATCACAGCATGTTTAATGAGTGAATAAAACTTTAAGTGTAACTTAAGAAGTTTGAGCCTGAGAGCGTCCTTATGTGGTCCTGACTTCACTCCGTCCAATCACAAGTGAGCTCCTTCTGATTTCATCAATTAACTACGACTTTGTATTTCTACAGTAAGTGGAACAGACGTTGATAAAATGTTCTGTCGCCGTGGTAACACACACACACACAGACACACGCAGATGGAGGCCACACAGTCACAAAACTCATGCATGAAATAATAAATGTATCAGCACACAGTCTGTTTCCCATCAGCACCGAGGGGAAGAAATCTGATGTGGAAACAACTCTGCAGCAGAGGCTTATGGGAAATTCATAAGGAGGGAGTGAGTGGTTTGATAAGTGGAACACACACACACAAACACACACACACAAACACACACACACACACACCGTCAGCGGTGTGTTCGAGTTAATCAATGTCGTGGATGTGAAGCTCTGACCTTTTCTCGTCCAACCACCTGCTGCTGCAGGAAAAATGACTGTTTCAGTGTGTGTGTTTGTGTCTGTGTGTGTGTTTCAGTGTGTGTGTGTGTGTGTGTGTGTGTGTGTGTGTGTGTGTGTGTGTTCGGGCGTACCGTTTCTCTCTCTGCAGGGTGTAGGAGCTCCTGAAGAAGCCCAGCAGCTCGTCCTCGATGGCGGCGTCGAAGCTCACGTTGAGCCGGTAAACTCTCATCGGCTTCATCTCGCGGTGCAGAACGATCACGTACATCTGGTTGGCTGGGTAGGGGAAGTGGCGATGGACACGCATGGCTCCGCCGCCGGGCCTGTTGGCAGGACGGCCGCCGGCGCCGCCCTCTGCTGTGACGGACACCCGGTCCACCTAAAGAGAGGAAGAGGAGGAGGTAGAATGATGAACTGTCAGATGATGATTTATAGTAAATTTAAAAGATAACCTGCTTCAGTCTCTTTCACGCTTCTTCTCATTTTTATGTTGGTAGTCTCTACTCTTAATGTTGTTTACAAGCTCTGATTATCCACTTGTTTCTGCACAATGAGACGGTTAATAACTATAACCTTGGGGGAAACAACAGATGGAAAAAGCAAAAACTGGTGAAAACCAGTTTATATTTCTCTTCTCCTTCTGATATAATCTTCATATATGCTAAACTCAGATTTCCTCTGTTTCATATCATTAAATAAATACAAAAATGATTTGATTTCAACCAGTTAAAGGTGCTCTGTGGAGTTATTGACCCCTGATTGTGCTATCGGGCAAAGTGGGTCTGTAGTGTAAAGATCGATCTAATGTTTAATGTGGAAGAAAATGCATTCAACACGTTTATATGTTTGCAATTTGCAGGGATGCAAACACACCTACTTTTAAACATGATGAAAGACTCGGATATCAACAGGTTTTTGGATATGTGCAAACATCCCAATGCTGATTCAACCCGTTTGTCAGGCCTCACGTGTACAGAAATTGCGTCTTGATAATGTAAACTCATTAATACAGTTCAAACACAACCTTGCAGACTGCACACACGGTATATAAACAGATATTAGCTGACAACTTTACCGAGAAATGTTGTAGTCAAACAACAGCGACAATCACAACATTTCACTTAGTGGCTCAGCGGGTGTTGAAGGTAGAGAGGCGAACGTGTTTTAAATGAAGTACAAAGTAACTCTTTCGCAAGCAAGTGCGTATTATTTTGTATATTTCATATATTATTTCTGCATTATGTGTCAGTAAATCATCCCCTGTATGTTTATTTCCTCCAGTTTGATGCTCGTTGTCAGTTCATTCTACCTTAAAAATCACCCTTAAAATGTTCTCTGTGCTTCACATCATATTAACATCAATGCGCTGTAAAAAAGAACCAGAGAAATCTACAGCAGCACCTGCAGACTGATGAAACTAATGAAAACTGGAGGGGAGAAACAGTCATCATTAAGCAGAGATGGAGAGCTGAGGTTTGACCCTCTGAGATGAGCAGCAGTGCATGATGGGAACATGCCCGGCAACAGTGGGAACCATTAGGAACCTCTGGGTCTCTTTGTTGTCACACATCAGCGCTCCTCAGCCAATCAGACGCCGAGTGTGTGCGCGTTCTGTTGTGCGCTTGTGTGCGTTTCTTCTTTGATGAATGAAGTGATCGATAGGAACAGAGAGGCTGCTGACACACAGAGGAAACGTCGGGGATTAAAAAGGAGGCTTTTCGACGGGGTTTTCTGGCGAGTCAGCGAACGCGGCGCCGCGCTTCGTGATGCCTTCAAGTGCTCCACTCGACCAAAAATGCTTTTTAATTGTGTTTGTTTGTTGATGGCTTTGATTTCGCAGCTCAACTCATCACTGTCAGGACAGTTTAGCGGCACACATTGTTCCTGTTTGAAATCTTTATTAATGTGTTTTATGATCTGGTCAGAGTCACCGAGGCGGAACCGATCGCCGCCTCGGGTTCTTCTCAGCACGACTTGTTAAGGATTTGTAGTTCATGTAATAAAACAAAACCACCATAATGCTGCTTTCGGCCTTTTTTCTACTTTACCTTTGTTGAATGTCGAATGCATTTGGTGCTCGTGACATTTCTCTGACTCGGAGAATAAAGCGCTCCTTGCAGGAGTGTTTTTTCTCTGCTCTTTCTACCAGCAGGTTGTATTTTTATCCACATTTGTTTTTTTCTTTTCATAAAGAAAAACTGTCATGCCCGGGTACCTCAGGAGACCTGCTTGGCGCCCAACAACACCTCTTAATTCACAGCGTGCTCACATACAAACACAAAAGGGAGCCGCGGGGTTTTTAATTGGCCTCTGCCCAAATTAGACAGATTCATCCTCCTCTCACATTAGCCGAGATGACCGGGCCTGAAAAATCATCAGGCGCTTTCTCTGAGGCTTTCTCTCTCTCATCGCGGTGCTCGTCTTGAAGAATTCAGCTGAAACAGCAACTTTGACGGTTAATTAGTCTCGTTAAGGAAATCTCTGAGGTCAAATCTGGGAATAAGCATTCTTTGTTAGAGAGTTTCCAACGCAGAGAGCAGACAAGGTGCTTTGTTTGGAAAGAAGCATCAGGAAAGTTATCAGACTGTGAACATCCACAGGTAGCGATGCACCTGTCTCTGAAACGGTAGGAGGTACACGGAGCCTAGTTCTCAATCACTGTCATGTACTACAGCTGTGACACCAACACTACACCTACACTGAAGAAGTTCAGGGGTTGGGAAGCAACAATCACCAACACCTGAGCGCTTTCTGAAAACTTCTTTCCATGCAAAAAGACACCATCCTTTTTTGCAACATCAGCACCCAGCAGCCGAGCTACACTTCCGCCTTTTTGGACTGAAAGTGACTACCTGACGGCGGTAAAACGTCGCCTACAAAGCGCCGTACAAATGTAAGACAGAATTATTTCTATTCTTTTGTTATATTCTGCAGACATGTCCTGTGTTGAACAATAAAACATTCTAAACATAACAAGCGTTTTCAGTCCAAAAGGGTGGCAGCGGCCGTTGTCAAAAAAACACAGGAGTTTCATCTCTTTGCTTCTATACTCTTTGACATCATCACTTTCTGCACTTCATACAAAATAATTTGGATGTTTCTGAAACACATAATTCATCTTGTACACCAACCATAGACTGTATGAAGTTGAAGAAGTGGACGTAGTCACCGTGACGTCACTACTTGGTTTGTGGACTACGGTTTTGAAGCCACGAGTTCGGCATTTTGGCCGTCATTATATAGTTTTTTTTGGCATCGCCAACTTGTTTTTTTTTGCAACCAGAAGTGACACGAAAGGGTGAGAGCTAAGTACAACCGAACGCTGAATAAGACATTTTTAGGTGACCAAAATGTTACAATTAACTTTTATGAACTGAAAACAAACTGTGAAAGAGTTAAAGTTCTAGGACGAAAACACGGACAACTCCCAGACCGGACAACGTAGACAACTAAATGGGACCATAATTTACTGAATGAACATCATGCTGGAAGCAACGTACATACGTACCTCATACAACAGTTCAGTTCATATGATATCTTACGAAAAGTTATTCCTCTTTTATAATCTGTTTTTCTACGAATGTCCAACAACACACGTCAATTTCTGCTCGTTACATGCATACAGTATTTTCAAAATAAACTTCACAGGAAACAACTTGTTTAGGTTTAGGCAACAAAACTACTTAGTTAGGTTTAGGAAAAGATCGTGGTTTGGGTTAAAATAATTACGGAAGTGGCGTTACTGAAGTACAGAAGTTACATGGCAAATAAATCAACGTTCACCCGACCTCCCTACACGGACTTTGTCGCTCTTTATACTTCCTGGTTCACGATTACGTGGATTACATACAAATTGATTTTGTGGGATATAAATGGATTACAGTGAATTTGTTTCCGTAGGTATAACTATGAACGCTGTATGAGAACAGTCTGATCCGTTTAACCTCAAAAGAAACTAGTATCTAGTACCAACAGTAGCCACCGCACGACCTGAGAAAAGTCGCAACGCCAGCAAACCAACGGCATTTTGCAGAGATTGGCTGAATATATTTTGTGATCAGGTCATGAAAGAATTGCCGTTTCTACGAATCAAGCTGATACGGTTTGCTGACATTGCCGCGTCACAGATATCATGTTTACCAAAGATTTCTACAGATTCCTACCCGTACAGGCCACCGTACCTCAAGGCGGTCGGCGTGCAGCACGATGAACCGGGTGGCGTTGATGCACTCCAGCTCGATGCTGACCTCCCCGGAGAAGGTGAAGTTGTCCATGTAGACGGCGAGCCGCAGGTCGTAGTGCCGCGGCCTCACCGATCCCGGCAGCCTCGAGTTCCTCCACGGCTGGACCGCCTCGTCATCCCCCCTCTCTCCCGTCCTCTCCCCTCTGCTCCCGTTCAACCTCGCTGACCCTCCGGTGCCCCGCGAGCCCGACTCTCCCGTCGCTCCGTCGCGATTCCGTCCGCCGCACTCCTCGAAGCGGACGCTGAGCACCACAGCCACCGCCGTGACGATGATGAGGGTGAGGATGGACAGGGCGAAGCCCAGCACCAGCCGTTTGTGCACCGTGATGTGGCGCTCCGTGGTTCGAGGCCGGACCACCACCGACTCGGCCCACTGGTCCGAGAGGCCGCGGCCATTCCGCATGGCGCCCGGACTGCTGTCGTTTAGTCCCATTTAGATAAAAGTGTCACTCTAACGGTGAAGAAATGTCCTCAGAAAGGAGTTCTGGTATGGAGAAACACTCATTTATGCTCAGGTCTGATTCCAGCTCGATTGCAGATGATTCAACGTGAAAAATGGTGGTTTGATCGTCTGTCAAACCTCCACTCTATGCTGCTTTTTCTGAAAACCTGACCCCTGACCTCGCCGCTCCGCTCCGCCGCCGGACCGCTCTGAACGTCCTTCAGCTGGGAAGTGGGAAACCAACACCGCGGCACGTTTTACATTTCAGGCAACAAAACTGACAAAACAGAAAGGGTGAGATGGTCGTGTGCGTTTTGGTTTTGCGGTGAGGGGGGAAAAAAATCAATGCTGCATGGCTCGATTTCAAGTTCTAGAGGAAGAGGAGGAGGAGGAGGAGGAGGAGGAGGAGGAGGTATGCTGTTGAGGATGTGGCTATACAGTGAGCGTACCATCCATAGGCTTTCACTGGAAATCAGCTGGGTAAGCGAAACCACCACAGATAGAAGTGTTACACTGGGAATAAAGCCTCGTTATATGCCGGCAAACAACCCGAAGTGACAGATTATACATTAAAAATCACTTTTAGATGATTTAAATCCTCATTCTGAGCTTCAGAAACGTCACTCGATCGACAAAGACTGAGCTCTGGAACCAAAGGGAGATTTAAAATCAGCAGGTTATCGTCTCCAGATTGTTATAAAGTTAATTTCTTCTGAGTTAAAGCTCTTCAAGAACTGCAATAAAGCATAAATAAAACCCCTATCGGACTATTATGGGATTATTATTATGAAACAGTGGGAGATGAAAGTGCTTTACGGAACATTAAGGTCAGTATTAGGAGCCACTGATGCACTACGAGTACAATTATTATGATTACAAATTTTGGAGTCAAATGTTTTGTTATATTTCTTTGTATATTCGTCAAGAAATTTGTCACGACTGGTTAAATATCGACTCCTTTTGTTGGAGAGAAGTTAAATGTCACCATATTTTTCAAATTTTTTGACATTTATTGTCATATAATGAAGATTTTTCCTAATGGTTCTGTAAGAATATTATTAAAGGTTGATTTACATCAACATTAACCAGCTAAAAGAGTTAAAACTCTCTCTGTTTGGCTTGATTTCAAGTTAAAATGAGCTTTTTTTGTTGATTTTTATGCAGAAATATGTTTTATGAAGGTAATAACTGTCTCACTGCGGTCTCCGTCTGCTCTCTTGAGGGGGTTAAGTGGATAATTGTCTTTGTAATTTTGTCAAGACATTTGTGATGACTGATTAAATATCGTCTCCAAGTTAAAAGTCACCAAATGTTCCCAATTTTTTTGACATTTATTATCATATAATGAAGATTTGTCCAAATGGTTCTGTAAGAATATTATTAAAGGTTAATTTTTCAGGTTAATTTACATCAAACTCTCTCTGTTTGAAGTTAAAATTAGCTTGTTTTGTTAATTTATCTGCATAAATATGTTTTATGAAGGTAATAACTCTCTCTCTCTCACTCTGTCTGCTCTCTTGAGGAGGTTAAGTGGATAATTTACGGTCAGCATGTGGGTTTATTCACTCCTCTGGTTCTCCACCGATCCGTGCTGCACAGCTCAGCTGATGGAGGAGAAATGGATTCTATATGATTGATAACCCGATAGATTGATAGATGGATCGATTCCAGTCGGAGGGAGCAGAAAACGGCAATCAAAAATCCCCAACAATCAATGAATGATGAACGTTATCCGGTGCGTAAAAAGAATCCAAAAGATCAACTCCTCCGGTGCTCTCCGGTAACTTGAGGTCGGTTTCTATCGGGAGTCGGTCCCGGTGTGTTAAGGGAGACTTGCTCCAGAAGAACCGACACTTTCCCCGGTTAAATCCGGTATTTTCTGCTGCGAAATTGCGCGCTGATCATCTGCGTAATACCTGCGTTTTCTATCTTATTACCGGGGGGGTTATCGTTACCGGGACTGTCCGGTGATGCCAAATCCGTTAAACACCTCAAAATCCGTTATTACATGGAGTTGTTATCAGAAAATCCATTATTGATTCGGTTAACCACCGGGAATCCGGTAAAACGTCACTGATCAAACACAAAGTGATCAATTTAAACACCGGGGATCCGGTAAAAGAGATACGTTAAAGCAGTTTCGGTGCAGAGAGAGATCCTTGAAAGCACCGTCAGTGATCCGTTAAATAGGCTCCACAATAATATCCCCCTTCAGAAACCACCGGATCCGTCTCCGTGGAGTCCAAAGTAGAAATGAACCGGATTATGGAATCTCCCGGGTGGGCATGCACGGGCCCCTCCGGTGCTCCGGTATCAGACCGGATCCTCCTCAACTTTTTAGCCCATGCACGGAGAGCTGCTCCTCTCTCCCTCTCCGGTGATGATGATGGTGGTGATGAAGCTCTCCGGTTTGCATCCCTCCATCCACCGAGGAAGAGGAGGATGCTGATGCTGATGCTGAGGAGGGGGAAGAGTCTCGTGCCGCCCGTTCAGCTGTGAGTCCGCTCGCGGTGTGCGTTTGTGTTTGAGCACGAGCTGCTCTAACCTAGAGACAGGCACGCGCTGAGTGATGGGGAGAGAGAGAGGGGAGAGAGAGAGTGAGGGAGAGAGGGGGGGAGAGAGAGAAAGGGAGATAGAGAGAG
>CAKAOI010051031.1:0-12420 GCA_916701655.1 Sebastiscus albofasciatus
AAGGAATGTGAGCATCATGGTAGAGTGTCTTCATTCACAGCCGAGACAATATGTAGTTTAAAAAAGCACTTCTCTTGTTTCTTAATGAGACATTTTAATCCAACCATCGCATCAGAAAAGCTGTCTCCGAGTTCAACATAATGCTTTGAAATGATTTTGCACCAGAGAATTAATATTTATAAATCTCATGCCAACGGGAATATTATGTTGCAATTTTACCTTCCTTTAATTTCCCCTGTAATTCATCCTCCGCTTAGCACCCAGGTGTCAGCAGCCAACAATGCTATTAACACCCAACCTGGGCACACATTAGATACTGTATGGGTATATGTAGTGTATGTATATTTTCCCTCAAACTAACCATGTCGTTTTGTTGCCTAAACCTAACCAAACTGCGACTGAAAACTGACCCGAACACTTTCAACCGCCATTGTAATAGACCTCCGAATCAGTATTTGAATGCTTTGTTTTTTGCTTTTTTTATATATATATAAGTGTGTAATAATAATGTCTAAAGGAATACATAAGGAATAATCCCACATTATTATTAATATTCAACATGAATTATTATTAGTTATTCTCAGACGGATATTTGTTGTGTGTAGAGGTGTGTGTGTGTGTGTGTGTACAGTGGCAGTGGCAGTGCCACTGACCCGGCCACTGAAACGAGGGAGATGGAGACAGACAGACAGACAGACAGACAGACAGACAGACAGAAGAACATGTCAGCCTGCTGTGCCGCTCAGTGAAGCTTTGAATATTTCTAACCGAAGCTTTGAAGCCCAATTAATGGTATTCGGGACAGCCCTACTGAAAATTTTAAAAACAGAAAATAATAATTTAACTATGTGAAAAATAGGCTTCTCACAGGACTCGAGACCCCAGACTCTGGGGTCAAAGTGTTGACCCATTCGTCCACCACAACCTGCTCCTTGCATGTACTTCACTCTTTACTATCACTGGGTGTAAATATCCAAATAGCTGTCGTGTGACTATTCTCACTGTAGTGGCAGCTCGCTATAACCATCCTCGCCACTTCTAGCAGGTTGTAAAGGTTTCTGACTCACGTAGACTACCGTGTCCAACTCCCACTTGCCTTCTGCAGACACTCACTCACTCCTTGGTCAGCTTCAAAGATGAGGCTCGTATTGTGAGTGAAAAAAAAAATAGATCCATATGACCAATCTTAGACTATCAAAAATGGACCAATTCTGCTGGAAATAACTGAAATACAGTCTACAATCTGTGGCCTACAATCTGTGGTCAGAAAAATTGTTGCTCTTCATCCTGCTCCACTGAAGCCTAACTCACACTAATCACACTTAAAGGGGCACGCCCAAATTGTCCAATAGCAGGACGACTAGAGGAGCACATCTTAACAGGGCAAAACACGTATCATCAAGTCTAAATGGATCAAAGCCCATTCTATGACATGACTAATTGTCCTTAATTCTAATGTATGTCAAACATTTTCGATGGCATAACACAATGTACTTTTTAAATGTTAATCAAATGCAAAACAACTATAAATAATACAATATGGCTCTTACACTCCCCCGGGTTCAAACAGACACTCCGTAAATAAAATGCATCAAAATCTAGCACCTCAGTCATGTTGAAAATATCCCACTGACGCGGTCAGCTGGTCTGTAATCACAATAATCAAGTACTATTTGCAGACATAAGCCTGTGACATTTTCCAAATGTGGAGGATGCACAATGTTGTGCATTCAAATGTCTTCATAATTATACACCCTGTAATAATGTGCTCTTACTGTGAGAATTCAATAATGGTCTTCCATTTTTTAAATGTCATGAATAGAATGTTGGTTATATTACATTTTTGCATGCATCCTTAGATTGTATACACTAATTTCATAGACTTTTGACCTTTTTCTGTCTGCAAACTGTTGTGTTTTGGATGCAGTGCAGGTGCTGGCAGGTTGAGCTTTTTTGTTGCCATGGAGGGTAACCACAGTGGCTCGGCTGGAAGCACGCAGACGCCTGCGTCGGGAGAGCAGACAGATGGACACGTTTACGAGGTTGCGGTCCAGAACAGCTCCACCAACCGCACCTCCCAGTTTGCAGATGTGGCACTGCTGCAGACGTTCAAGCCCCTCATCATCCCCTGTTATGTGCTCGTGGTGGTGGTGGGCGTCTTCGGGAACTACCTGCTCCTCTATGTCATCTGCCGAACCCGCAAGATGCACAATGTCACCAACCTCTTCATCGGAAACCTGGCCTTCTCTGACATGCTCATGTGTGTCACCTGCGTCCCTTTCACCCTCGCCTACGCCTTCAACCCACACGGTTGGGTGTTTGGCCGTCCGATGTGCTATCTGGTGTTCCTCATCCAGCCGGTCACAGTCTACGTTTCGGTCTTCACCCTCACTGCTATCGCTGTGGACAGGTGGGTGGATCTCTCTGCACTGCAGGAATGATGCCACTAAGATCACAATTAAGTATTTTTTCCCCCCTTCTTCCTTTCAATCCTCTTCAATCCTCAAGTCTCTGCTGGTTTGTGTAACATGATTGTGCTGCCATTTTGGCCAAGAATCTCTTGAAAAACTGAAATTTAGACCTCAAGGGCCAATCCTGATTAAATAAATGTCAAATAACATAAAGTGATTTCCCTCTCTAAATAATTTATTTCACATTACACACCATTCTCAGTATGATTGGAGTGTAATTGACATGCCAGAAAGGAGATAATCAGGAAATTCAACCATTATATGTCATCATTTTTCATTCAATCTCACTTAGAAATGACGGAGAGGTGCAGATAGATCGCACTTCTAACAGTACCAGTTTAACGATAAGGGTGCACTACTTATGCTGAATGCTTAAGAAATGAATGACTAAAATATGAGTCATCATGATTCAGTGTATGCTATAATACATGATGTAACAAAGACTCCGCAACGATCGGGTTTTTGTCAGCTCGTGTGACGGATGGACAAATTAGAAACTTTAATTCAAAGTTAAGTTACAAATTAATCAACAATATAATATAGCTGGATGAGTCTAACTCGATTTGTAAAGACGAGCTTGTGAATCCATTTGTGAATTTCTAAACAAAGACCAAATGAAAAATGATTTGGGCTTCTTGCAGCAGTTTGTGATAGGACCACAGACCAAAATCCAATTATCCAGTTTTATACTTTGTGCTCAAAAAGAACAATCAGGTATGTGCTGCAAAGACACATCCCCCGCTAGACCTCTGAAAAATCCAAACAACTACAGTAAAGCTTCCTTCTGCAGTTTTGTTGATTTCTCTCCCTTCTGAGCCGAGTCCTTCAACATCAATGGAGGCTTGAAAACCCGCCTTAACTTATTACTGCTGTTTTATTATGTACGCCTCCGCCTGATCTTAAAATGTTTCAAATTGAAATGATTTTCCTCTTTTTCTTACAGGGTCAAATTGAAAGCTCTGTCTTTGTAATTGCTTTCAGTTGTCTTGATGTAAAGCACATTGTGCTGCATATCCTCTTTAAAAGGTGCAATATTAATAAAGGTGACTATGAATATTATTATCATAGTTTTGTTTTTGAAAAGGTAAATTAAATGCACTGCTCTGAGATTCTGTGCAGTAACTTTTATACATTAAAGGTGCAGTGTGTACGATCTGGTGGCATCTAGCGACAAGGTTGCAGATTGCAACCAACTCCCGTGTGACCCAAATCTAGGGCCAGTGTTTGGTTTGTCCGTTCTTGGCTACTGTACAAACATGACTGCCGGCTCTGTGAAAAGGACCTGCTCCAAAGAACGTGAAAGTCAATTGTTCGTTCCATTGCAACGAAGCTACGCTTCCACCATTTTGGACTGAAAGCGAACACCGGACGTCAGTAAAACGTCCGTCCACAAAACGCCGTACTAAAGTAAAACAAAATTATTTCTATTCTATTGTCATAATTTGAATGTCTGTATACCGAAATGGCCTGTGTTGAACAATAAAAATATTATAAATATGCATGCTATTATAACTATTCATTTACTTACTTACTTATTTATTCAACTTTTTTGCCCGCCCGCTTCCCAGAGGAGCATAGAGTGAGTGATGGACATAAATTGAAGTTATAAAAATCCAGTACACAGATTTTAAGAGCGATTTCAAACTTTTTTATGTCAAGGACTTCCAAAATTGTTGTCCAATAAACCACAGACCATGGATGTATAAGAGGTTGTGTCCTGTAGTTTTGCCTTGCATGTTAGTAAATAGCCTACAATTCCATTAAATTCTGTTTACGTCATGCTACTAGCACTACTAGCTACTGGCCGATAGCCGGTTGTTTGGGAACAGAGACGTTAATACATCCACCACGGTACAGGCTCTACAGCATACAGCCCATGGGTGTATTATAAGATAATACAAGTGATGAATTACAGCCAATATATCCATTATTACAGCCACATAAGCAGATATAAATGGCTCATTCTAAGGAAACGAAAACACAATTCGTATTTTCAGGATTACCCTAACTGTTACACACCATTCCTTTAAATAATCCATAAGCTAATAGTGACTTGAACCTTTATCACAATTTTGCTCCAGGAGTTCATGCAATAAATCATACATTGGATCATGATGCATTAATTAAGCATGAGTTTTGTACCCTCATTATAAAGCACTACTCTTTCTTTCCTGCAGATATTATGCGACCGTTCATCCCCTGAAGAAGCGTACCTCTGTGGCCACCTGTGCCTCCGTCCTCACCGGCATCTGGCTGCTGTCCTGTGGCCTGGTGGCTCCGGCGGTCACCCACACCTACCACGTAGAGTTCAAAGAGGAAGGCTTCACCATCTGCGAGGAGTTCTGGTTGGGTCAAGAGAAAGAAAGACGTGCTTATGCATACAGCACCCTGCTGGTCACGTACGTCCTACCATTGTCAGCTGTCTTTGTCTCTTACCTCTGTATCACTGTCAAACTGAGGAAGTGCGTCGCACCAGGCCACAGGACACAAGGCCAGGCGGGCGCTCAACAAGCTCGCAAGAGGAAGATCTTTCGCCTGGTTGCACTCCTGGTGTCCGCCTTTGCGGTGTGCTGGCTTCCTATTCATGTATTCAACGTGCTGCGAGACATAGACATTCACCTCATTAACAAGCGCTACTTTTTACTCATCCAACTGCTTTGCCACCTGTGTGCCATGAGCTCATCTTGCTGTAATCCTTTCCTCTACGCGTGGCTGCACGACCGCTTCCGCACCGAGTTACGGAAGATGTTCAAGTGCCGCCATCGCATTGGAGTGCCTGCTAATCACTGTGCTGCCAGTGTGGTCTTGTAATGAAGAGAATCCTTTGACATTATTTCAGTGTAAGTTGCTTATTCATCTCGAGTTAAAGTGGAAACGTTGGTGTGTTGAACTAATGGAGTTCATCCTCTGGCCAGTAGTAAAATCCACTATTCACTGGCCAGGATCTATTGAGGAGAGGTCAATCTGTTGGGCAGCATGAAGGTGTTCAGTCAATTCAAAAGGTAATCTTCCCATTAGACTTTGAGATATGAAATTAAAAAGTAGAACAGGTACCAATTGGTGTTCATCCTCTGTGGACCATGAATATCCATGAATTTTTTTTGCAATCCAGCCATTAGATACATCGTGTGTGAAGGGTCCAAAGGGGAAAAGGTTTATCCACTTAGCAATCTGCCACTTTCATCAATATAAGAGGACATGTTGTCACTAGATAGAAGGTCAGTTGTAAAAGTATGACTTATCCTCTGGGGACTATAAATATCAACAGCTGATTTCATGAAAACCAGGCCATTAGTTTGCAGACAGTCTGCCTAAAAGATAAATGTTTACTACAAATTTACTACTCTTTGTTTATAAATGATGTCAACAAAAACTGAGAAAGCTGTGAGAAAAAACGGTGGCGACGTGCAGGCTTGCATATCTGGAATACTTAAAGGTGCTAAATGCGAGATTGGGAGCATTTCTATTGCCTCTACACGGCTCTCAACATGGCGACGGCTGAGCTGGCGGCTCATAGCTAACAGTGCTAACAGTGAAAACACCAGCAACAGTGCAGACAGAGCTAACAGTGTTTACCTGGGGAGAAACCGGAGGGTGGGCGCTACACTTCCGCAACGACGACGCTGGTCGGGAAGGCGTTATCAGCTGTTACCGCCGTATGAGAGCAGTGCAGATCGGTGGCCGTGAGTTAGCCAGTGGGGCACGCTCACCTGCACCAAAAGGCATGTGCAGCCGGCCAGCTATGTAAACAAAGTGAGGAAAAGGAGAAGGAGACTTCATTCTCTGCTCAGGTAGACATTACTCCTCTATATCTTTACATAGCAAACAGTTGTTTGCTGCTATATTAATGCTCTGAATATCATATAGGGCACCTTTAATGTAGTATATGGTATATATGCTGCCCATATCAGACCTGTATGTAATGATGAAACTTACTTGTCACCAGATTTTGATACAGAAGAGACGAAATCTTTCCCTTAACAAATGAATGAGGATAAAAATGTAACAATACATAGAAAAAGTTAGATAAAAGTTGTGCATGATGAGCAAAGTGTATCTGTATTGGATATGAATAGAACATGAGACTGTTAGTTCAAATTGTGTTTGGAAATTGGCACTGCAGATGTGATTGTTTCCACCGATGTCGGAAGGAATCCTAATGTGGTGGAATAAATTCAATTTATTAACCTGCTCCCTGGGGCTTTCATTTTCTTAACGTCTGTTAGTTGATGAATATGCACCTTAACATTACAATTCATCTAATTATTTCTGATAGCATTGTATAATGGCTGTAAAAAAAAAAATGTAATCATTGTAGTGTGGTGGTTGGTTCTGTCTTGCTTTGTGCTCTCTGCTTGCGTTTGCTTCTTGGGATTTTATACTAAATGTGCAGGACTGGTTGTTTCATCCCACTTTTATTATTTACTTTGCATGATAGCCGTCATGTCACCTGTTCTGTATTCTCCGTATGCATATTTGTCTCCATTCTGCAGACAGACGGGACAGATTTATCTTTGCAGCAGTAATAACTCAACAAAGTCAACAAGTTTCAAGTGTCACTAAAGTTATTAAACCTCTTCCACAGCGGTGTGGATGTAAAACGCGTGCCTTTATGTTTGCTCTTTTCCCATCAGCATTTACTAGTATGAAGGGCACTCAGTGATTGAATGGTTTTGGGTGTACACACTGTATACAGTGTACTGTCTTATAACTACCGCGGTAAGTTGTGTTTATAATTTGTGGTGTGACATGCAAAAGAATGTATCATTTGATCTGTAGCCTGTGCTAACAATACACTGTGAAAAATTGTGAATAAAAATACGAATCGAATGACCTCTCTGCGTCAGCCAGTGTGATGAAATTAAATTATATCCGACTCGGTCCGAGTGAGGTTGCTCCGCTGAATTTACTAATTAAACAACGTGGAGGACAGAAGTGTTTTATGCAAATCAACTAGACCTGTTTAGGACATTGAAACAATGTGAGAATTTATTGATCGTTTCAGGATGCTTGGTGCTTGCCAACAATGATGTAAATCTCCTGCAGTTGAATGTTAATTATGCAGTTTTTCACCCCTTGAAATACATCCAATTTAGCACAATTTGGCTTCTGTTCATCACATTTCTGATCAAAAACAGCAAAGCTGCAAAATACGAGTTCATCTGGCCCTGGATCTGGCCCTGGATGCTGCATATATTATCCTCTGTGTTCTATACACACAGTGGGTAACACTGAATCCCGATCTATACTAGATTATATTCCAAAAATAGCTCAGCGCTGGCAGGAACATATAAATTATTAAACTTAATAAATCCCAGTGAAACTAGCACTCCATAGTTGCTCTTTTCTTTGAAGAATTTGACAATTACATCACATACTCTGGCAATGAAAAGACTCTCAAAAGATGGATTTTTAACAGGAGTAATCAGTCACAAGCTAGTATTCAGAACGTTATGCTGGTATTTTCATTGAATGTGTAATGTAGAAGTAATACCTTATAAACGTTTTTTAGTGTTCTGAAACTAATCATTGTTAAGTAGATATTCAATCAACACGACAAAAGGCTTCATTGGAGGATTGGCATAATAGACATTTCCCCCAGCAGATGTCTTGATTTGTCATAGCAGGTGTTACGCATAACATTAGTGATGGCTCTGTTGTATTCAAATGTCCCAGTAAGCCATGACACTAATATTCCATTATTATTTTGAATATTAAAATATTTCAAATTTGATACAGATCATGTAAAACAGCATATTCCGATATTCTGAATTAGGCCTTATTCTGAATGGAGCATTTTCCGATTAAGACACGTGGGATATGCCGATATTATTTGGGTTTAGGGAGCATTCTTGTATACAACGCATTTGGAATATACACTCACCGGCCACTTTATTAGGCACACCTGTTCAATTGCAATCAGCCAATCACATGGCAGCAACTCAATGCATTTAGGCATCTAGATGTGGTGAAGACGACTTGCTGAAGTTCAAACTGAGCATCAGAATGGGGGAGAAAGGGGATTTAAGTGACTTTGAACGCGGCATGGTTGTTGGTGCCAGACAGGCTGGTCTGAGTATTTAAAAACTGCTGATCTACTGGGATTTTCACGCACAACCATCTCTAGGGTTTACAGAGAATGGTCCGAACAAGAGAAAATATCCAGTGAGCTGCAGTTGTGTGGACGGAAATGCCTTGTTGATGTCAGAGGTCAGAGGAGAATGGGCAGAGTGGTTGGAGATGATAGAAAGACAACAGTAACTCAAATAACCACTCGTTACAACCAAGGTATGCAGAATACCATCTCTGAACGCACAACATGTCCAACCTTGAAGCAGATGGGCTACAGCAGCAGAAGACCACCCGGTACTAGCAAGGTGTACCTAATGAAGTGGCCGGTGAGTGTATGTCTCAATATGGGTTTTTATGGCAGTTTGAGACACATGGCCTCTTGCCTGTTTGTGGCCAGCTCTGTGTGCTGTACGCAAACCAACTAGCCGACAGTTTGCGGAGACGCATGCCCAAAAGAAAAGCCCACATTTCTGGTCGGAAGGAGAAACACACCTTCTTTTAAACATTATGAAAGACATGGAGATCAACAGGTTTTTGGACATGCGCAAATATCCCAATGCCGACCTTTTCAAGAAGTTCGCCACCAGTTCTGTTAATCAGAGTATGCACGGCTGCATGTACTCAGGAATATTAGTGGAATATTCATTTTCATTAGCCATGTAAACAGCTTAGTAGGAATATTTTTTAAATAACTTCAACAAAACTTTATTTGAAAGTGAACTAAGTACATGCAGCAAAAACAAAACAGATACAATCTGTTACTGGATAAAACTATATAAATAAAAGGTTGTAGCAACTCTTATCATGAACTAAATCTTATGGACATTGAAATACCTGCATCCTTATCAGAACAGTCAGGTCTTGAGGCGTAGCGGTGGTAATGAATTCTCACACTGAAGATAACATCTTCTGCGTGAGAGCAAACTCTCGAGTTTCCCGAGGAGTGCGGATGTACGAGTCAATTTCACTGTCAGAGATTTCCTCGTCACCGGTTACATCCTTGAGCTCTGGCTGCTCCACTCTCCTTCTCTTTGCATGAATCACACATGGGGGAGCGAACAGCACTCTCTTCCCCCAGTTTGGTGCTTGATCTGGGCCCTCGTCAGTGTCACTGTGCAGGTCAGGCCCTGTGTGTGGATTATCGTCTCCATCTCCTGGTTGTTGAGCCCTTTCAGCATTCAGTTCGCATTGTTCCACGGAGGACGCATTTGAATTCTGCTCTGCAGGCACAGAGATTTGGGAGGGAGCCGTCTCCTCGTTTAGAGAGTCCTCGCAGCTGGCCTGACAGTCTGCCAGCAGAGCGTCCTCGTGGGTCCCGAGAGCCCTCTTCAGCAGGGCATACCTGTGCTGTAGAATATCCTCCACCTGCCGAACAACATTGTCTGGCGTCACCGTTTCCCCGACCCAGGGAATCTCCTTCCCCAGCTTACACAGCATCTCCTTCATCTCAGTTATCCTCTTCATAGCAGGCTTGTGCTTTTTCACTTTGGCCATCTGACAGAATTTGTCCAGAGAGAATTTCAGGCGGTGCTTGGTGGGTTTCAAGGACTGCCAGGACAGATAAATCGCTGCCATCATGATGGGGACGGGTCTGCGGCCGGTCACAATCCACGTGTCTGCTGCCAGCTCCACCAGCGCCACGGCACGTTTGGTCAAGTCCTTGGAGTTCTCAGCCAGTTCTTCAGGAACGTGAAGTGAGCTAATTTTGTACCTGACAGAAAGGAAAAACATTTTCAGTATGCAACTGTAGACAAAATCGTTTTAGAAAGGTTTCATTTAAAGCACTTCTTGTGTATGATTTAGAGCACTGTTGGTTATCTTTTCTGCCTGGTAGCTTTCCAGATTGATAATTAACTTTAAATTACTCCCATGAGATTGACTGGCATTTGCAACTCTCATCTAGGTTCAATCATAGACTGTACAAAAAGATGGACGACATGACGGCTCCCCAAAAGTGAAGCCAAAACATCTGGTGGCTGGCTGCAGGATAGGTCATAAAGCCCACCTCTTCCATGATAGCTGATGGGATCAATGGGTCAAACTAAAAAGTCAGAGTACACGTCAAATACTTTTTTCCCAAAGATGGTTTCTGTCATTTTAGGCAGTTCTTATCACGTTGATGTAGTTTGGTTTGAATAAGTTATTTGATGCTATAAAAAGGGGCTTAGATGTCATGACTGACAGCTGTGATTGACAGCTGCTCTGAGTGAAGTAGTCTCACAGCTGGAGGCTCGGGTATGGTACCAGAGAGGTGTAACTTTAACTTTCCATAACCGTCACGAGTCTGTGTAATAGAGCATGTGTCATTTTGATCATAAATGTAGTTATAGAGATATTATATTTAGTTGTTGTGTCTTTCTAGCCAAACCGTGGTGCTAATGTAGCAGCCAAGTGGCACACACTAACAAGCTGCTGCTGTGCTCAGCTTGTGATTGGCTCGGGCAGGTGTGTGGGCGGGACCTTGATACCGTGGCTCCAGCCTCTCCGATCACCACTGCGCAGACTCTGGCCCAATCCCAATGTCTTGAAATGGTATAAATATGAATGGGACAGCACTTTGCCGCAGCATATCATGTTACCGTTTCCATTTTACTGCCTATTTGAACGTCTTCCAGGATCTTGCCTTACGAGAAAAGAGGAAAACTGTCAAAGAAAATCACCTTACTTGTTTTTGTCAATCTTCATTAAGCAAAATTCAAAGAAATGGTTGATGAATAAATTAGGTGTAATATAGTCTAATGCTTGCATTCCTCTGATTTCATGTGTTTTTATGTACCCTCTTAAATCCTTAATATTAATGTTTCTGCGCAAATTTAAATATACCTGGCTGAACACCTGCGTGCCATCCTCTGTTTACCTTTTGTTTTACGTCTCTGGGCTTCCCCTGGAAACCGTGTTAACCCTGTGTTTAACGTCACAACACTATGAATTGTGGGTAAATTCCCTCAAGCAAAGTCTGCAGAAATGCGGACTTACGGAAAGTCTTCATAAAGGGCTCAAAATGTCTGTGAGAGAGCCCCTCAAGGACTTGACGATTTGACAGTGGGACAGCCCTAAACCCTCAGGGACTTTGCGGGAACACGCCTCAAAAGTCTGTGAGCCTGTGAGTGGAGACATTGGGATTGGGCCTCTGGCTCCAAATAACGTCAAAATCTCAAGAGGGCAGCTCCCGTATCCGGGATATTTTGGTGTGACTTTTGTACAGTGGGGGGAAGTGGAGACGCGTCATCCATCTATACAGTCTATGGGTTCAACCCAGACAAGAGCAGCTCCCATAAAAACTCTACAACAGGCTGTAACATACAGTAAGTTTAACTTCCAGTCAGTCTTCTATAAAATGAGAATGGATGCTGATGGTTGGATTGGTCAGAATGAACTGTTATTTATCTGTTGCTGATGAGGTCATTCAAGTGTCCCCCCCTTCAAACAGAACCTTTCAGACCACCGTCCTCCACTTACTCCTGACTGTGAGCCTCCAGCACATCTGTGACGCTGACGAGCGGAGCTTCAATTTTAAGAATCTTCACCAACTCTTTGTAAACCGCTCCGGGGTCGGCTTCCAACAGGCAGCCGATGGTTCCCATGGTTATGGGCCAGTTGAGCAGTCTGCAGCTCACGAGCACGCAGCAACCGGCGAGAACCTCCTTCTTCTGCAGGCTCACTCTGATGAAACTCTCGTGCACGTAGGCCTTGTTGTAATAGGTCTGCGCGAGGTCCTCGATCTCACGGTTGACCCGGAGAATCCGACACATGGCTTTCAAACGCTGCAGACCTGTAGAGGTGTAACAAAGGTATTATGAGCAATGAGAGAGTAGTGCGATCACCTGTATGTATAGAACTACGTGACAATATCCACCCTCATAGAGAAGATCTCACC